>JABGLZ010000291.1:0-74734 GCA_014705045.1 Colletotrichum theobromicola | reverse complement strand
CACCTTCGCAGCGAACACTGTGAATTTGGGGGGGAAGGTGGAAGGGGGGGCGGGTGGGGCCCCTTCCAGACTCTGGAGCCCCGAGAGGACACTGGACACGGCGGACTGTGAGTGTGGAGACAGCGCCCACCTTCGCTCTCCCACCCTGAGCCTGTCTGTGGTGGCCCTTGCTCCTTTTTAGCGCGCCCGGAAAGATTCGCTCAAAAGCTGTTCCTTCTTCGGCCACCCTGCAGGAATTTTTTTCCCTCCCTCAAACCTGCTACAGTCGGAGCACTTAAATTCTCTCGACTCGCACTTTTCCCTCACATCCTTCTCCTTCCTCCGTCCATCTCCGCTCATTCTTTTCTCCAAGGTTGATCTTTTGAGAAGATACCACAGCCAAGATGTCTAAGGAAGAGATCCGCGTTCTGGGCATGCCGGTAAGCTTCACCCTCGCTTCCCCCTCCTTGTCCCGCCTGCGCGAAAAAAGAGAAATTGCCTCGTTGTCGTCAACGCCGCCCTCACCCACAAACGACCTGCCATCTTCCGCCATCGATATCAACAATGCCCTCAACTGGAAGGGTAAGGTCTCCATCACGACGACCTGTTTTGATGCGACAATGGCCTATCACAAGCTTATCGGCGGTGGTTGATTCGACGCGATGCCAGCGACGCAAATTCTTTTCGGCTTCGAGCAATGGGATATAATCACATGAAGAGGATAAAACAGCATGCTAACATTTCATCTTCTAGCCCTTCATGGCCGACTTCCTCAGTACGTTCAACTGATCTCGACATCGATGTCTTGCTCCCCACCGCTCCCCGGTTTCGGCGAGCTGGTTGGGCAGGCGCGATATACACAGCATCATTCCTGAACACAAACTAACAATTGCAACAGTGGGAGGTGTCTCTGCCGCCGTCTCCAAGACTGCTGCTGCCCCCATCGAGCGCATTAAGCTCCTCATCCAGAACCAGGTTAGTGAGAACTTTTCTGCGATGTTGACAGTTGGCCGGCCAGGCCCACCCGGGTACCCCCGGTAAAATGTCAATTCGTTTGACACGTGACCCTGGCCCCTGTCACACATCCAGCCTCAATCATCTGTAGCAACAGCAACTAACAACCTCCCAGGATGAGATGCTTAAGCAGGGCCGTCTGGACCGCAAGTACGATGGTATCGCCGACTGCTTCCGTCGTACCGCCGCCGACGAGGGTGTCATGTCCCTGTGGCGTGGTAACACTGCCAACGTCATCCGTTACTTCCCTACCCAGGCCCTGAACTTTGCCTTCCGTGACAAGTTCAAGAAGATGTTCGGCTACAAGAAGGACAAGGACGGCTACGCCAAGTGGATGGCTGGTAACCTGGCCTCCGGTGGTGCCGCTGGTGCCACTTCCCTCCTCTTCGTCTACTCCCTGGACTACGCCCGTACCCGTCTGGCCAACGACAACAAGAACGCCAAGAAGGGTGGTGAGCGCCAGTTCAACGGTCTCATCGACGTCTACCGCAAGACCCTCGCCTCCGACGGTATTGCCGGTCTCTACCGTGGCTTCATGCCCTCCGTCGCCGGTATCGTCGTCTACCGTGGTCTGTACTTCGGCATGTACGACTCCATCAAGCCCGTTCTCCTCGTCGGCACTCTCGAGAACAACTTCCTTGCCTCTTTCCTCCTCGGTTGGTGCGTCACCACCGGTGCCGGTATCGCCTCTTACCCTCTTGACACCATCCGTCGTCGCATGATGATGACCTCTGGTGAGGCCGTCAAGTACAAGTCCTCTTTCGACGCCGGCAAGCAGATCGTCGCCAAGGAGGGTGTCAAATCTCTCTTCAAGGGTGCTGGCGCCAACATTCTCCGTGGTGTCGCCGGTGCTGGTGTCCTGTCCATCTACGACCAGCTCCAGGTCCTGCTCTTCGGCAAGGCCTTCAAGGGTGGCTCTGGCTAAATGCCTTGACACCTCTCCGTGTATAAACACTTCATCTGGTGGCGGGTTGGCAGTTGGCGAACACCCGGGCTGTGGGGATTCGTGGCTGTGGCTGGGATTAGATGAGGAAATGGTTGACAAAAGGGGTGGGATGGAAGTTGCGGAGGGACTTTGATACAGACATGGAAGGTTGTCTGGATCTGCTGGTCCTACGTGGTTTAGACTGGCATCTGGCAAGGCGTTCTCTTTACCCATGACCTGAAGAGCTTTGCTTGCTACCTAATCCACTGTAATTTGTACACTAAAGCAATTTTCGATTGCATGCCTTCACGCAACCCTGTCTCCGCTGGACTCGACCGTCTTCTGGTCTATCCTGATGGATTTTCCTTGGTATTGCATGACACACACGCTTGATAGACCCCTTCGTGGTAGAATGGGAAGATTTCCTTGGTTGCAAGTTTGGCTCCCGTGTCTGTGAATTTATCGTGACCTAGATTTTTTGTGGTGACCTCGCTTGCTTCCTTGTTGCCATGTGGCTCAATTATTGAAGCTTTGACGCCGCCCACATGTGATTGGTCAATCCAGTGGTAGGCGCCCGGCCGTCGCGCCTGCACTCCAGAAGTCGCGTCTCGGCTCAAGCTTCCCTTGCCTTCCCCCACATGCTGCTACTCCCCGCCTAGATCGCCTGATCTCAAGTCAGATCAGATCTCGGACCTACGCTGCAGCACCCTTGGCCTGACACCTGCCATTCCTCTGTTTACTTTGGGGTTCCTCCCGAAGAGCCGGCACAATCTTCTCTCTTATCCCCTCAGCCCACTCCTCGAACCCGTGCTGCGACACGCCACCCGCGCGCTGAACCACACGACACACGACGACCTGTCTCCTTCCGCACGGCTACTCCCTCACTTCTCGCCAGTCCCCGAGAACCGCAACTATGCCAAAAGCACCAGCCCAACCCGCCAAGCGCGGCCGTCCCTCCAAGTCCACACAACCCGCCTCGACCACCGCCGCGTCCACGAAGCGCAAGGCCGCAGCGCCCGCGCAGCCCCGCAAGAAGACGGGCCCCTTTGAGCTCTCCGACAGCGACGCGGCCCCTGCTTCGCGGGCGGTCGAGGACGAGGAACAGGAAGAAGAGGAGGAGGAGGAGGAGGAGCCCGAGGGCCCGGAGAACACGATCCCGCCGGAGCTGCTGACGCGGCTGCTGCACGAGTTCTTTGAAAAGGACGACACGCGGCTGAGCAAGGACGCGAACGCGGCGGCGGGGAAGTACATGGATGTATTTGTGAGGGAGGCCATTGCGCGGTGTGTGCACGAGAGGCCGGGCGGGTTCCTTGAGGTGAGTTTTACTACAATGTCCCCCCGTCGAGACACAGACGTGTTTGGTGACTAACGTATTTCCAGGTTGAGGATCTAGAGAAGATTGCGCCGCAGTTGCTGATGGACTTTTGAGAGTTTAATGTGTTTGATGAGTTATGATACCCCGGATTGCTTGCTATACAAATGTTTCAAGCAAAGAGAATATAAAGACTTCTTCCTGCACGTGTTGTGAAGTGTCTGTGCTAAGCTTCGTTCAGACTGTGATGCCATGTTTCGATCAACAATCTGAGCCGACTACTTCACTTTCCAAGGCCGTATGTGTCATTCCCTCGTTCTCTGCTCCTTTCTGTAGTCCTCGCATACAAATACATATATAACCATACCTACTCCTTTCCCTACTACGCTATGGGCAATGCAAGGAAGGTGCAGCTCTATCTACTTTCTCTTCTGTTCAGTGGGCAATGCATTGGAGCATTGCGCCTCTTCCCGCCGTACAGAAATTTGTCTCTATTTAGGAACTACCCCCCGCAACACTTTGTTCTCAACCATGGCACAAGAATAACAACGAAATGACGGTGGAGCTAAGCAGCAGAGCCCACGAGTGGTGCTGTGACTGGTATGTCTAGATCCGAGGTCGCCTGCTATGGCAGTTGCCATCCAGACATGCACTGTAGGGCTCATCCCGCTCACAATATACATATCTTTGGGACGGTGGCATGGCAAAGCAGCCAGCATACTCTGATTATATACCTCGAGCATGAACAGCACGAACGAGTGGAGATTGAAGTTCACTCTTGCTAGCATATACATACTTTTCCCACACAAATCGTACAGCACTCTGGACAATTCCTTGGCTCCAAGACAATTGAATACTAGGTAGAAGGCAACAGGTGCGTGATTTTAAGGAGCACATCCAGAACTAGGCCAGATAATGGACCGAGATAATTGGATGCAGTTTTGCCCACTGGAGACTATTCAGGGAGTGAATAGAAGGCCAGCAAGGAAGAAGGTTGGAAAGCGCTACGTGGGAGAACAGGGCGCCGCAGCTTTTGATGCTTACGATGTGCGTGTACGGCCATGATCGTATGCTCGTCATGGGATCAAGTCAGACATCCGATTGGCAACTAAAGCTTACATTCGGTTTCCCGTGGTATTCCTCTATTCCCTTTAGAGACAACATTCGATCTTAGTTCCATGACTTGCCCGGAGTTCGTTTACCCTCACTAGATGTCTTACCTGACCAGACCAACAGCTACGCTAAAGTCATCAAACATAAAAGGTTGACTTGAGTTGTTGGGTCAGGCTGAAATAGCACAACGAGGAAATTCAGTGGATACCTTCCATATCGTGAAGATATGCATAGTCACTGGAATAGTATGCTTGGCTCTTCGTGATATGCAAGTGTGGCGAGGAGGTGGTTGAGAACTTAGCCAGCCAGCATGTTTCCTTCTGCTGTCTCCCACTTCTTGGAACTTATTCTCGCCAATGTCATTCATTGACACAGGTTTCAAACAGATCCCTGAGATCATTGCGTTTGCTATTTTCTCTCCCTGTCCACTGGTGAGCATTGCCACATGATCGATGTCGCGCAGAGGAGGATCATTAACGAGCCGGCAGATACCAGCAATCACCAGCTTTTACTCGGTCGTTTTATTACCAATGTGCTCTCATAATGTTGACTACAGGTCATCTACTATCTATATTCATCACGTTTCCATACTCTAGTGTTCATGGTAATCGACGCAAAGACCGCAGGCGCATTCATTGACCCAACGTGTTGTTTATAAGTCGATTGGCAGAGAATGATTCATGGTCCTAGAACGCAACGCCATCAAGCATCTCGATATCCCTTTCTGGTAACGGCAGTCCAAGCATGACTGCTCGAGATTGGTCCAAATCGAAAAGCCGATTTTCTTGCGATGAGGGCTCAAAGTATGCTGCAGTAGTTCAAGGCACTGTATTCCTCGAATAAATCGCCAGGGCCAGCCACGAGAAGCAAAGAACTGTGACTACGCATTTCAGATGTTGCAGATAATACGTCCTATGTGGCATCGAATTTGTCTACGAGGTCGTTTGGCAGTGTCAAACTTCTCTCAGTCCCATTTATCTTGAGCTTCCTCCTAATTCGCGAAGGATTGCCACTGGACTTCGGGCTCAAATAGAAACACCCCAAGACATCCGAGAGACATTGACATTTACAATCGTAGATGGCTGTTGAGTTGGGTCCATTATTGGTGTTCTGCGATTCTCCCTGCTAACTGAGACTGTTGATTATTCTATTATGGCGAGTCACTTCCATTTGGATCTGTGTACCACAGACACTGAGGAGCTGGTATGATTTCACAACGGCTGATCATGCCTTTGCAGTAAGTCCTATTGATTTAAGATAGTGTAGTTTCAAATCACTAGAGCGACAAAGGCAGAATGGCGGATCGCATCGTCGTAAAGTTGCACCAAAGGCGCTTCCCATTAGCAAGTCAAGGAGTGGTGGCTTGAACCTTTGAGACCAGTCGATGCGGCTCATGCTGTGCCTGCCTTTCTCCATCACCTCTTGGAAATTATTCAGGCGATTGTGGCAATCCTGTGAACACAGTTCATATCGACGCATTGTTTGTTCACCCTGCCAACCAAGGTAATGAGGTTGAGTAGGGTCAGTTGGGCAGCAGTAGTAGCAGTCTTGGCGTAGCAAGCAGATTGCGCGGAACTAGAAGTGCAAGAAAAGCTCACACTCCATTATAAGTACTGCATCATCAGGCAAGCAAACGTTCCAGTCGTGTCGGGTCTCATGTACAGCTATCGCCATCATGTCCCGCACAGAAGTAACACCCTAGGGGGCCACTCTCTCTAAGAAGCATCTGATTTATCAGTTCATAATCACATAAAGCGTAAAAAACCTATGAAATCAAATCCAGAAGCTTTCTCAAGAAGCAATTGAGATTCTCGCTCATTTCACACTTGAACGTTCAACGTGACTAATAAGTGAGATTCTAAAGCAAGATCTCAGTCCATTATCAGCTTAAGCTAACATACTCACTTATGCTTACCTTAGAAGAATAAATTAAGCGAATAAGTGGCGATTCATGATTAATAACGGAAGAAAAGGTTCCTCAACAAAAGCTATTGCCATTATGCGCCTGGTGGCGTCAAATCAATATGTCCTAAGGCATATCTCAATGTTGAAGGTAGAAAGCCCTTACTAGAGAAACCACCGAGATGCGCGTTAACAAATTGCCCTGAAGCATCTGTGACAGAAGAAAGTTTTACTTAACTTTATGCAGAAATTGGCAATGTTCGCTTACACCGTCGTTGCCAATAACGTGGTCGAGCAATAAAAGGGTGCAGTATCGTCTAAGGCAGAATCTTCAACAACAAGCAATCAAAGTAGTCCCTATTCCATTCGGAAGGAAAAACACGGTTCACCGTTATGAAGCACTATCGAATTGATAGGAGCAGGTTTCTTACGATCGAAGCAGCGCCCTCTACCGCTAATACAGTAGGGGGCTGATAACGTCCTTCGCCGTCTCCTGTCTCTAATGATTGTTTAGTATTCTTGATAGGTTGATAACCGCCTTTAATAATTAGTTTTAGGTGAAATAAAGAAGAATAGGAAAGGGCTAAGCTTAGATAGACTGGCTGCCTGACTGTGACAGAAGATTAAGACGTCTTATTGTGCCCCTTTAGAAAATATTTCTAACCACTCCTTCTGATATATAAGGTAGATAAGAATTCCAAGAAAGAGACAGCAGTAAGGACGCTCGCGAAATTCATCACTGTCGTGCGTCAAATTACGTCGAGAAATAAATCTAGTTTGTCCAGACTTTTGACAACAAGAAGGAAAAGGGGGGCTGGGGGCCTGGATGTGAATTATTCGCTGAGGAGAAACAATGGAGCGTTGCTTCCTTCCCTCATAGCCAACTCACCTTCCCAGTTTCCGCAACAATGGGTGCAACCACCGTCGCAAGATAGCCTAGCGGTGGATTGTATGCCTGGTTTTCGGCAAAGCTCGATGGTTCGAGTTTCTTTAGGTGGCTCTACATATCTCCGGTGGCCGCCCATTGTTTTTGTTTTTCTTTTTTTCCCCTTCCTTCCTTCTCTTACACCAGCTGACTGGCGCAGGTCGCTGTATGATAACCTCGCTGAACTTGCCTACTAGTGACCATGATAATGCCAACTTGAATGAAGCTACCTCTCTAAACTCTACTCCTCGATATCTAAATGATGAATATCAAACTCGAAGCTTTTCAAACTGATAGGAGCAGCAAGAGAATAGACGTATATGAGAGCCAGGAATTGAGGGCAGTATCAATTAGTCCAGGGGAGCAGATCTGACTGGGGTAGCACACAAGCTGTTTTTTTAAACACGCAAAGAACGCGAATAGTATTTAGTGACATTATTTTATTTTACTGATTACTTTTACGGTCGAACGTTCGGTCTTGCGGCGCACTAACTCGGTCTATCGGTCTTGAGTATCGTACATGAAGAAGCCTTTTGGTATTTGTCGTATCTCGATCGGTCCAAGGAAAAAGAAGCAATAGTACATTTCGGTCGATCGGTCGGTCATTCGTGACATGATGAATGGGAAAGAAAAAGAGAAAACACGCTCGGGCAACAAGCACCTCCTGTTTTCGAGGAAGGTGAGCAATTGTTGATGCAAAGGTGACATGCCAAACAGAGTAAGGCTAACGTCAGAAGAGAAGGTTCGCTCAAGACAGGGGAATTCAGCTGGCTCGGCTTTCCTCCTCGTTCCCGCCTTCTGTTGTTCGGCGGTCATTTGACACCGGTCGTTCAACCGGTGACAGTCCTCCAACGCTGGCTGCCAGGATACCCGGCATGCCCAGGGCGGACTTCATAGGCGACACATTGTGTCGGCTGGAGGATCTGGAGCCGCTACGGCTCCGGATACGCTCTCTGTATTCACGAGGCTTCATAATGACCTCGCTAATGTGGTTGATTCTTCCTCCCTTGATGCGCTTGAGGAAGGCCAAGTCCTCGCGAATCTCCATAAGTGCCTCTGTGACACCTCCCAATTGTTCAGAGTCCTCTTCCTCGTCGTTCTTCTTCTTACGCTTCCACTTGGGCATCTTAGCCCAGACCTTGCCGATGGGCCTGACGAGTGCCACGCAGAATGAGTCGGGAACGAGGCGGATGAGGACACCGACAGGGATCGAGAGAAAACCGAGGACGATAGAGATGCCCCATTGGGGACCGTTGAGTCGTTCGACCTTGAAGGCAGCGCCACCCACGAAGACGATGAGAACTTGTCCTGCAGCCATGATGGTCATCATTAGAGCAAAAAGCTTGTTCTTCGTGATTCCCTCAAAGATGTTGAGGTTGTTGTCGATTCGCCTGCTGTTGACGAGCTTGAAGATCTGCATAAAGGTGAAAACGTTGAAGACGAGTGTCTTCTGCTGGTCTGTGGGGTAGTGGAGGAAGCTTGGGCCGGCGAAATGCAGGATAAGGGTGACAATGAGTTGGTAGATAGACTGGCCGATGATCATCTTCCACATGGGCGTGTTGATGAGAGGCGCTGTCTTAGCTTCCGGCTTTCGGTGAAGCATGCTCTCTGTGGGAGGATCAGTAGCCAGGGCGAGGGCGGCGAAGGTATCCATGATGAGGTTGATCCAAAGAAGCTGGACGGCATTCAGAACGGGCTCCTGCTCTGCGTCACCCACAGCTGTGACGAAAGTGAGAACCACAGCTGTGATGTTGACGGTAATCTGAAACTGGAGGAACTTCTTGACGGCGTCGTTGATAGCGCGACCCCAGGAGAGGGCTTTGACGATGGACGAGAAGTTGTCGTCCATTAGAATGATGTCTGAAGCCTCCTTGGCGACCTCAGTTCCGGTGATACCCATGGAGAAACCAACATCAGCGGACTTGAGAGCAGGGGCGTCATTGGTTCCATCGCCGGTAACTGCAACAACCTCACCGAGACTCCTCAAGGCCTTGACCAAAATCTTCTTGTCCTCGGGACTCGATCGGGCCAGAACGGCAAGGTCTCTCACGATCGCAGTCCGTTCTCGGTCTTCCATGCGGCGGAATTCAACTCCCTCCATAACCTTGCCCTTCTCCGTCAAGATACCACAGTCTCGCGCAATGGCCCTCGCAGTCTCCACATTGTCACCAGTGACCATCTTGACGGAAACGGAAGCAACGCGGCAATCACCCACAGCCTTCGGAACACCAGCTCGAACGGGATCCTGAATACCAACGACACCCAGCCAGGTGAGGCTCTTGAAGATGCTGGAAAACTCGATATTCTGCGAATCTTCTTCTCTGCGAGCGTCCTTCGGCGGCCATTGGTCGAAGTCTCGGTAGGCAAGGGCGAGTGTGCGGAGCGATCGGGAGGCATATTCGGATATGGTGCGTCGGATCTCGTCTTGCTGATGCGTTTCCATCGAAGTCGAGGAGGGGGCTTTCGTCGGGTCGGCAACAGCGTGGGTACATTGTCCAAGAAGAATCTCAGGGGCTCCTTTGATGAACATGCGGTATCTGTTGTCTGGCAGGCGCACTACGGCACCCATGCACTTTCGCTTGGAGTTGAAGGGGAAGAGCTGCTGCACAGGGTGGTTCTCGCGTTCGATGGCAAGCTTCTCGAGGGCGAAGCACTTGCGAGCCCAGTCGAGCAGGGCAGTTTCCGTCTTCGTTCCTACGAACTCATGTTTGCCGCTTTCCTCCGTCTCAAACGCGGTTGTGTTCATCGCCACAGACTGCTTAACAAGATCCTTGAATTCGGGGTCGAGGGAGGAAGAAAGCTTGGACATGGGGATTTTCGTTGTAGACTTGCTCTCAGGCTTCTTGTCGTCGGCGGTAACCTGTACTTGCTCCTGGCCTTCAGCGGACTCGGCCTCGGGTGAGTTAGATTGCTCGTCTCCTTCTCCAAACTTGAGCTTTCCGGTACCCAATGTGCCGGCCACAACAGTCATGACATTCTCCGTTAGCGTGCCAGTCTTGTCTGAGCAGATGACTGTCGCATTGCCCATGGTCTCGCAGGACTGAAGGTGGCGGACGAGGTTGTTCTCCTTCGTCATCCGCTTCGTAGCATAGGCAAGGGCGAGAGTGACTGCTAGAGGTAGACCTTCAGGAACGGCAACAACGATGATTGTGATGGACGTAATGAGAATTTGGAGAAATCGTTGACCCTTCTCTTCGGGACTATCGTTGTTCTGGGGAAGGTGGGCCAGGAACTCGATAGTCAAAACGAGCAGGAGCAGCAAACCGGCACCACTACCGAGCTTCGCAATGTAGCCTTAGGTAGAGTTAGTGAGTAGATGTGCAATGAGTTTAGAGTCACTTACCCGCAAGAATGTTCAGCTTGAGCTGCAGAGGAGTCAGGCCAGGATCGTCGCGAAGGGACATCATCGTCTTGCCATGGCTTGAGTTTTCGCCCACAGCCGTAACTAAGAATGTTCCAACGCCATCCAAAACTCGGGCTCCGGAAATGATGAAAGGGTCAAGCTTCTTTGGGTTTACTTCCTCTTCGTGCAGAGCCTTCATAACAGCATCCGCAGGGACCTTCTTGATGAGGTCCGACTCGCCGGTTGCCGAAGACTCGTCACAGCTGACATTGTGGCCGCCAATGAAGATACCATCCACAGGGAGAATGTCTCCTTGTTCTAGGAGCATCACATCGCCAACCAGAATGTCGTGGACCGAGATGTTGGAGGGGTTTCCTGAGCGGATCACCTTCACCACACGATCCTCCTTCTTCTGGTTAAGTTTGCGGAACTGACGCTCTTTTTGCCAGTCGTTGAGAGATCCTACGACGACAACGATCGTAATGGCGACAATAATTGCAACACCTTCGACCTGAGGTTTCTGTTAGCTTGGCAATTGTCAGTCATGTCAAAAGGGGCAGCGCACCCATTCCAGCTTGGCCGTGTCGTCGCCATGGTGTGTGGCTCCGAATGTCTGGTAGAGTCCTAGTGCAAGTGAGACCACAGCTGCCACGCTGAGCAGAATTAGCACCTTGTCTTGCAAAGCAATCCAGGCGAGCTGCAGCAATGACTTCGACTTCCTCTCGGGCAGAATGTTCTGTCCAAATACTCGCTTGCGATCGTCGAATCCTTTGCCTGAGCCATCGGCATGGTGAGCCTCATCCTGTTGCAGTGCTTCCGTTGAGACCGCTTCCGTGGGCGACTGAATTTTCTTTCCAGCGGCAACTGCCTCATCGAAACTGATGCTGCCGTCGAGGCGCGATTCGTCCAAACTAAGACCGGCGCGCCTGTCCGTCCGTAAACCCTTCTCCAAGCCAGCCAACCCTCCAACAGCGACAAACGCGTCTAAACTTTTGGGGTTAATTAGTTTTGATACTTGGCCAGGTGAAAAGGCAAATGGGTTGTTTTGGACGTTGAAAGATGCCTCCTCGCCGGGATTCGGGGCCAGGGCGTCTGGGTTATCCCCGAAACCTTTCGGCGAGCCGGAGAGCTGGGCAGTTGGGGATCCCTTGTCGGTGCCGTCGTTTGTTTTAGATTTGGCCAATGTCGTGTTATTGGAGTCCCATGATCCTGAGCGCGACTTTCTTGTAGGCACTGATAGCGTGTTGTTCACTTCATCGCCGTTGTCCGAGGACGGTGATGATGAAGAGTGGTCATTTTCTGCAGGCCGACGCGTTCATTAGTATTTACACCCAGGACGCGAACTTCTTATTTTTTTTTTCTTTCGGAGAGCGATCCAGGGGTGGAATGCGACATGGCGTCATACCTTGATCGTTGACGGCGGAGGTATCGAGTGTGATGGTAGGCGCTCTAGCTCGCCTCAGCGGCGACGGGCCTCTCGCCATGATGTTGGTGGTTTATTCCCTCTTTCCTCCTGCAATTGCTGGTGAAATGGCGACGCCCAGAATAAAAGCTAGAGGGAGAAAAAAGCGTCGTATCTTCTGTTTTTGTTGGCGAAGTCTCGGCGCACGTTTTCAGACAAGTTTTGAATGGATGGCCGCGGGCAAACGGTTCGTGTGGTCGCAAACAAAGCCGGAAGGTGGTGTAAGAGGGACGAAGTTGGAAGCTGCAGCTATCAGACAGAACCAGTGGTCCTGAAAAATTGACGAGGATATTCCGGTCTCTTAGCGTCCATGCTTTGGGGGCGCGATGTGAGGGAGAAGGGAGACCAAGTGTTATTCAAATGGAGCTGCCTCAGGGAGACTATTTGCTGTGAATCGGGGGTGGGCGATACTGTATCGGTAGTCTGTATGTGTCGATGGGCAAAAAACCTGAGGAGCGACCCGTTTGATGGGGTCAGTATCGAAGGTGTGGTGGCTTTGCAAACCTTCTTCAGGCCGGTACCTGGAGGATGATATTTGGCGCGTACCGACAAGGTGAAGGCGAGTAAGGCAAGGTTGGAAGTTGAGTTGCCGAGAACGAGAAGGAGCCGGCGGCAGTTTCTATGAAGTGCCCACTGGCGAGGCGGTACCAGTCACGATGGTAACCTAAGGTAGGTAGGTGACGTGGGTGACTGATGTTATTCCAGAAGGTGTTACTGGATGGCGAAACACACACGGTTTATCGTCAGACCACGGAGAGTAGACGGGGAGGATAGGGACATGACACTGGGGGGAAGAGAGATTTGGCTGCTCGACTACGAGTCTACGACGGATACAACATCCATCAGCCGCCCACTTTTCGGGCTCTCGCACTCCTACTCCTTCCTCAACTCTGGTTCGGGGATGAGATAGACAGTATTTGCTGGCTGGGCCCTCTATTGGGCTGTCTTGGCTCGTCAGGCACAGCCCCAGAAAGTAGCGAGACCAAAAGTATGGCTTTCCAGGTTGCCAAGGAACCTGGAGGTGCCAAGAGCTCACTGGCGCCTTATACGTAAAGCTGCTGCACAGAGCCAGAGACGGATGGTGACCTTTGGCTGCTGAGCGACCGCTTGGCCAGGTGATGATGCCAAGAAGGCTCATCAGCGCGCTGTCAGGGGTGGGACGGGAAGAGCGATCAGTCAATCATGATGGATCATAGACGCAGGTAGGTATTAATTGTAGCGAGAAATGCGCTGCTCATACATGACTTGACAATCAAATACAGTCTAGTCATATGAAAGGGGGCGCCAAGCCACTGTCTTGATTGTGGAATTAAAACTGATTTAAAGGCATCTTTCAGAGTTAGATGGCTGGCTCGTGCTGCCTTGCAGCGGCCTCTAAACCAGGTCGGGACAGTCTTTAGAGGGAGTCTTTTCTCAAGACTCATGCGTACAAAGTGTTGGCAAGCCAGAACTTTTCCTTGTTGTTTCCCTCGGCAGAGTGACGCCAAGCTGCAGCCAAATGACACCCACCTTCCACGAAATGCCTCGGGTGCTTAGATAAAGGCGATGAGATGGCTACCTCAACATAATAGCAGCGATAGAAGCAGGAGATATGGGACGGGAGCTTGGAGCACCCGAAGCGAAGCTCTGGGCATCAGGGCACTTCAGGCAGTTCATACACAAGTGGAGTGGACTGATGCATCCACGGGCCATGGCTTTCGCGAGAAACAACGAGCCGCTCGCCGAGACATTGGCAGAGAAGGAGGCCGCCGACCGCAAACATGAGCCACAGTTCGGCCCTTGGCAGCAAAGCCCCGAGGTTAGCTCTTACAAGTTGCCATTTCATTCAGTCAGTACTTTCCAGAGTGGCAGAGTAGAGTCTGGAGGTTCAATTGGATTCTTGCAAAAACCCGAGAAAAGAAACAGCAAACGCGGCAAAAATTCGAAACCCAAGCTCACTCTAACATCAACATCCAGTCAACATGCCATCACATCACACCGGCCTCCCACAAAAGGGATCCGCATGCCCGTCCCCACGTTGCCGCCATGCCACGCTGCACTCTTTCTTCCGATGCAGCGGTGCATGCTGTCCCGCACCTGGCCAGCGCTCGAGGTGAGGCGAGAGCTTGGTGTTCTAGCTTCCACTGAGCAGCCATGCCATCCCAGCACCCACCAGGACCTGGTCTGATCTTGCCAGAACTCTCTGTCATCCATCCATCACCATCATTGGGTCATCCAAATCAGCCATCCTTCTTGAAACTGGAGAAGGATTGGCATTCGAGTAAGTGCGCCAGAATGGCCCAGATGCTGAACTCAGCGTCTCCAACTGATTCTGGGGCACCCCTGGGGCCTCCAGCGTCACCGGCCAGCTGCACCCAACCGGAACTTCACCTCCCAAAAGCCAAAAAGAAAAGGCGGGAAGCAGGCCTGGTGGTTCCACCCGTCAGGTTGATGGCAACTGCCGCCCCGAAGAGAGGGATGGATGGATATCCATCATACCGTTGAATGACGATGCCACAAATCGCCCGGCGGACGGACAATCTCTTTGCACTGCCACCCTTGGTCGTCTCACTGATGCTCCCCCCGTCACCTCCGATTTGTTGTTCTTATCTTGCGCTGTTTCTTTTGCACAACACACCGCTGCCAAGACAAAATTTGACATCATCAAATCACACAGAAACACACAAGCTGGGTGTGGTGCACCATACACTATGTATGCCTGCACTACCACAAAATAGGCCGCCAAACTCACGGGAGACCTGGCGCGAGAGGGGAAGCAGAGGTCCAGCGAATACAGCGTCTTGGCAGGGCACCCATCCAAACAACAGAGCATTCACACGTGCCCTGCCAGCTGCGATAATGTTGTCTGCCAAGACGCTTCTAATATGAAGCTGTTTGATAGCCTACTGCATTATTGCGCCTGTCAAACCCTGAGGAAAACTCTGAGCTCCTGCACAGGGGTATCCCCTCTGACGTCAGGCTGAATCCTAACCTTGAACTCGGAATACACTACCGACCAACACCTCCAACTCCAGCTTCCCCTCAAACTTTGAGATCTTGAAGTTTGATGCTCAATTCTCAATGGTTGTGGGCTCTGTGTGGCTTGTAGCGGTCTGCCTTTCCAGCCGACCACCCCCGGCCAAGCTAAGTGATCCCGACCGCTTCTGTGCCTCCCTCTGCCAACGCTTTCGCCGCCCGCGCCAAGCGATGCCAGACCGACTCTGCCCAAGTACCGGACAAACACCGCCAACACAAAGGAAGGGTTTTACTGTGCCTATCCATAATGTTGCCCGGCTGGCAACTTTGCCGACTCCTAGCTGAGTCTTGGCTTTGGAGTCGTTGGAGGCTGTGTCAGTACGGACAATATTGAAAGAGGCAAACGACATACCGAGGCGAGCATGGGCCGAAATTTTTGCTACCGCTCCCTTGCTATGAGAGCTTGGGAGAGAAAGGAGTAAGTAAGACCCAGTTTTGAAGCATCGTGAGACCGAGCATGAGATGCCGATTCAAGCAGACGCGTGACGATTCATTTGAAATGTGGCATTACCGGGTCACACCGATCGGCATGGCTTGAGAAGCGGGAAAGGCTGATCCGGCCTGCATATCTCAACCTCCGGCTCCGTTCCGACCGGAAGGGACCCGCATTTACGGACCCGGACACCGTGTATTCGCCGGGACCCATACCGCAGGTGCCGGGTTTCAATAAGCCGTCCTTGCTAGCTAGGGTGACAGCTTCGACCAAGACAATAGATCTGGTAAGATTGTTCTTGATAGCCGGGTAGGTATGAAGTTTAAATGACTACTACAGGAGAGTCAAGAAGGTGAGAACTTCAGCACCTGGCAGGCAAAATCATCGCAACTCAACCCTAGTCGCATTCCGCGTGCTTACGTTGTCCTCTCTCCAATAGCACATAGCTATCTGATCCTTCCTTCGGATCGGTATTCAGGCTATTCACCGTGCCGCTGAAGATGCTTACGCATTACCAATCCACTTCACTGCGTGCTTCTCCCACTGAGCGTCATCTGCGTGTACTTCGCAAATGCCATACAAAAAACAGCATCCACGGAGAGCGCCAGGAATATGAAATCCGCGTTCATGATGTATTATGGCTGACAAGATAACCTCAGAAACATTTGAAATCAAAAACACCGTGAAAAGGTAATCAGCCACGCTCACCATAAAAGCCAACTTCCTATTCTCCGCAGCCCTTGGCAACATCACCACGCAACCCAAGCCTCAAACCAAAAAAAAGCCCACATCAAAGAAAACATATTATGACAAAGCCATGCCCACATACGTAATCACCGGAGCAAGAGACGGCATCGGCCTCGAATACGTCGCCCAGCTAAGCCTCCGCCCCGCCACCACGGTCCTCGCCCTCGTCCGCTCCCTGGCCGCCGACCTCGCCCGCCTCCGCGCCATCCAAGCCTCCCCCGACCGCAAAGGCACCGTCCACGTCCTCGAGTGCGACATCTCCTCTCCAGAATCCCTCGACGCCCTGCCCGCCCGCGTCGCCTCCGCGCTGGGCGATGGTCCCTCGGCCAACAAGATCGACGTGCTCATCAACAACGCCGCGACGCTGCAGAACACAGAGCAGAGGGCGCTGAGCCTCGACGCCGCGGCGCTGAGGACGCACATGACCACCAACGTCGTCGGGCCCGCGAGGACGCTGCAGGTGCTGTTCCCGTTCTTCCACGACGGCGAGCAGCAGGAGGAGAAGGGGGGGGAGAGGAGGACCGTCGTGGCGAACATCACGTCCGGGGCCGGCAGCTTCGCGTGGGTGACCGGCGGCGTGTGTCCGCATGTGCTGACGCCGTACGCCATCAGCAAGGCGGCGCTGAACATGCTTACGGTGCACCAGGCGCTGCAGCTGAAGGGGAGGGGCGTGGTTGTGGTTGCGGTCGACCCCGGGCACGTCAAGACGAAGTCGGGGGGCCCCGGGGCGAAGGTCGAGGTTGCGGATTGTGCTGGGGGCATTTTGAAGTTGCTGGGTGGGTTGGGGGTAGAGGATAGTGGCAAGTTGTTTCTGTATGATGGGAGGGAGATTCCATGGTAGGCCTTTGAGATGAAGCTTGAGTTGGGTGCTTCACTATGACAAGCCCCTGTCTTCTAGAGCAATCCGAAATATCCAACTCGATAAATGCTGGCCAAAGTGATTATCGCTGTGGAAACTTCCTACGATAGGACTGGACTTTACAGCGTTTAGAGGGCAGAATGTAATGGCACTACAAGGATGAAGGCACACAGCTTCCTTGAACGCTTTGAAATGGTATTATTATAAACTGCAACATCTTCTCTACCTGTGCTTCCTGGCCTCGCCAGCCTCCTTGCCCAACTTCTCCAGCGCGTCCTCATATTCCTGCACCCTCTCGTCCGCAAACCCGCCGCTCTCCGGATCCCCGATGCGCAAGCGATCGACCTTGGCCGCGCGCCGGATCCCGCTGCTGGCCTTTGCGATCTTGCCCCAGAACCAACCGCTCTCGCCGTCCTCGACCAGCGTCCACGCCGCGCCGGCGCGTCCCGCACGGGCTGTACGGCCGACGCGGTGGACGTAGCCGGCGGCGCTGGCGGGCAGGTCGTAGTTGATGACGTTGTCCAGCTGCGGCAGATCGATACCGCGGGCGACTAGATCGGATGCGACCAGCAGGCGCAAGCGGCGCGAGGCGAAGGCGCGCAGGGCGCGGCGACGGTCGGACGTCTTTTGGGTCGAGGTGAGGGTCGCGATGAAGGGCGATAAGGAAGGGTGCAGAAGGGAGATTAGGCGGGAGAGACGGAGAGCAGATTCGTTCGATTTCGTGAAGATCAAGGCCGTGGTTGTGAAGGATGCGGGTGTTTTTCTGGGTGGTTTGGAGGGCGAAGGGTCGGCTTCTGAAGAAGTATTCGAGTCTGAGGAGGTGTCGGAGCCTGACTCTGAGCTGGTTTCAGAGTCTGCCTCTGAAGAAGTGTCTGACGAGGTGTCGGAGGATGCATCCGAGGAAGATGTGTCGTCGTCGTCTGCTGTAGGGGTGGCTTCCACCTTGGAGCTGGTTTCGGACATCATGTGGCCGCCCAGCAGCAGATCGATGAGATACAAAGGTTTGAGGTTTGCATCGTGGACTCTGATGGCAGACTCCTTCAGTAGTGTGGGCAGGGTGTGCTCGGCGATAGGTGCAGTGCCGTCTGCCTTCTCGCCCTCTAGTACAATGAGTTGAGGACGGCGAAGCTGCAGCCCGCTTAGCAGACTCAAATCTCGTGTAAGTGTTGCACTGAGGACGACCTTGCGCACACCGGAGAGGTTGGAGTCGGGAAAGTCTCGCGCGCTGAACTTCTTCGTCCGCAGCTTTGGCATGACGACGTCCAGCCAGCCCTGGAAACTCTGCGCAAGGAGCTTATCAGCTTCATCGACTACAAGCCAGCGCACGTAGTCCAGGGAGAAGCCTGGGGTAAGGTTGATATGTTCGACCAGTCTGCCAGGAGTGCAGATCAGCACGTCAACTTTGGAGGTGTAGTCTACGATGTGATCGGGTAACGAGCCGGCTTCCACTTTTATCGTGAAATCTTCGGTCTCAGGGTCTGCCTCCTCCACATCCTTCCATGCATCGAGCTCCCGCTGGTTCGCAGCTTGGTAGGCTTCCGGATCGTACTTTTCCTCCCTCTCGATGAGATGTGTTTGTTCGTACTTCAACTGCTGACTACCAATAGCGATGCCTATGCGCACTCTTTTCTGGTCACGGCCATCAAATGCGCCAGCGCAAAGCTCGAAAACCTCCTGCGCCTGCTTAACAAGCTCACGCGTCGGCAAGACAATGAGGGCGCGGAGCCTCGTGACAGCACCCTGGCTGATATCCCGCACAATGGGAAGAGCATAAGCCAGCGTCTTTCCGGAACCAGTTGCGGCTGCAACAAGGAGATCGCCTTGGCGGTGCTTGCAAGACGGCAGAAGCAGCGGAACCGCGGCGGTCTGGACGGCAAAGGCGTCCTTGAATCCCTTCGATTCCAAGATCTGAGCTGCTTTCGGGTTGATGCCAATTTCGGAGAATGGTGTCCGCGTGTCAGGTGCTACTCTGATGGGGGCAGCCAACCAGGGTGGCAGGGTCTCGTAGGAGGGTTTCGAGGTGTCGAGGGCGACGGGCTCGGGTTGAGGGAGGGGTTCGAGGCCGTGTTCTTCCACCTCTTCCGTCTCTTTCTCGTCCACGTCCATCTTCTCCGCTCCTTCGCTGTGCGTACCATCGGCGGCCTTTTGGAGGTACTTGGATGCCTTGGAAAGAACGCCTTTGTGTCGCACTGCAACGGCGTCGTCTTCCTCAGTGATCTCTTCGTCTTTCTTCTTCCGCTTTTTAGACTTGTCCTTCTTTTCCTTGACTTCTTCACCATCTTGACCGTCCGCGTTTTCCGAATCCTTATTCTTCTTTTTCTTCTTCTTCTCACCCACCTCCTCTCCGTCGCCATCCTCATCATCTGCGCGAGTATCCATGGCGTCAATTTGTGGCTCCTCTGAATCGTCTTTCTTGGTCTCTCTGTTCTTCTTCTCCTTCTTTTCCTTCTTAGACTTCTTCGGCGTATCCGCGTCCATGTCGTCCAACGGCGCTGCTTCTTCCGACTTTCTCGATTTCTTCTTCTTGGCCGGCGTCTCCTGCTCGGCCTCGACCTCGTGCTTGCGTTTCATCGCAGGAGACAAAGCTTCCGCGTCCTCCTGAGCTACACTAACAATCGATGGTCGCGACTTCGGCTTCTTAGAGGGAACGTATCGTGCATACGGGCTGGCGGTGTTCTCTCCCGTCTTGACTACATCGTTCGTCGCAGGTGCTGGTTCTGGAGCGGGAGGTGTTGGTTCGCGCGGCGCAGGCGGCGCCGCCACGGGAGGCGCTGCGGCCGCATTCTTCTTTGGCGGGACGTAGCGGTTGTACATCTTACCAATTGCGCCTTCGCGAACCTCTTCAGACCAGTTTAGAGGTTTGCGCAGCTTGGCTACGAAGGTAAGAGTTGGAGGGGCACCTGGCGCAAAGTCCCGAAAAAAAGTTGGGAGCAGTTGCTTATCGCAATTCTGCCGCCCCATACCACCTGCCTGAAGCCTCTTATCGCAACATTAAAGCTGGAGCCCCCTTCCGCCGCTAGAGCTTAACGTCAGGACCTTGGGGGGTAATGCCATTGAGGTGCCTCCCTGCTCTACCACAGAATGCGACGACGGATGCGCGATCTGGTCGCGTACAATGCGCCATCATTATTCCTCGAGGTGACAGATTCTCGCGCCAAGCACTAGCCTTTCAAGATGGCTCGAACATACAATATTGCCATGGTTAGCGACTTCTTCTTCCCGCAACCAGGAGGAGTCGAAAGTCACATCTACCAGCTATCGACCAAGCTGATCGATCGCGGACACAAAGTCATCATCATCACCCATGCATACGAGGGCCGCAGCGGCGTGCGCAACTTGACAAATGGACTCAGAGTCTATCATGTCCCGTTCTTCGTCGTCTTCCGATCCGCGACCTTCCCGACAGTCTTCTCGGCCTTCCCTATCCTTCGCAACATCTTCATCCGAGAGCAGATCGAGATTGTTCACGGCCATGCTAGCTTGAGTACTTTGTGTCATGAGGCCATTCTCCATGGTAGAACGATGGGTCTGCGGACCGTCTTCACAGATCACTCGCTCTTTGGCTTTGCGGATGCTACCAGCATCTTGACGAATAAGATCCTCAAGTTCTCTCTCAGCGACGTAGACCACGTCGTCTGTGTCAGCCACACCTGGTATGTTTGCGCCGCGTGTCGTCACTCTTCTACCCAGGCTAATGCACAGATGCAGTAAAGAGAACACTGTTTTGCGAGCCTCACTCGACCCTCTGATGGTCTCGGTCATTCCGAATGCCGTCGTCGCCGAGAACTTTCGCCCCCTCGACTACCCATCCACCGAGACCGGACAATCCTTCGGGCAAAACCCACCCCCAGCTCATCACCTGGGCCCGAACGATATGATAACTATTGTGGTCATATCCCGTCTTTTCTATAACAAGGGAACGGATCTTTTGACCGCCGCCATCCCCCGTATTCTGGAAAACCACCCCAACACGAGGTTCATCATTGCCGGCTCTGGTCCTAAGGCCATTGATCTTGAGCAGATGATTGAACAGAACGTTCTACAAGATAGAGTAGAGATGCTGGGGCCTATCCGCCATGAGGAGGTGAGGGACGTCATGGTTCGCGGTCACATCTACCTCCACCCAAGCTTGACTGAGGCCTTCGGAACCGTCATCGTTGAAGCAGCCAGCTGCGGCCTGTATGTCGTGTGCACCCAAGTCGGAGGCATCCCCGAGGTGCTACCATCACATATGACCGTGTTCGCAAAGCCAGAAGAAGATGACCTCGTTTTCGCGACCGGAAAAGCCATTGCTGCTCTGAGGGCCAATAAGGTGCGGACGGAGCGTTTCCACGAGCAAGTCCAAAAGATGTACTCTTGGACGAATGTAGCCCTTCGAACAGAGAGAGTCTACCACGGTATCTCTGGAGAGTTAAGCGAGGCCGAATTCTACGGTGTCGATGCTGCCAACGGCGCCAGTCGAGTGCGTTCATTTGCGCTCATCGATCGTCTAAAGCGGTACTACGGCTGCGGTATCTGGGCTGGCAAACTCTTTTGCCTCGTCTGCATCGTCGACTACCTGCTGTTCCTTTTTCTGGAGGTTTGGTTCCCGCGAGATCGGATCGACATATGCTCAGAGTGGCCGCGGAAAGTCGTTGACGAGACAGAAGACTCCAAGGAAGACTGGTCACATCGAAACGACTGGTAATTGGAACTAAGCTTGCCGAAAGGCAAATCAAACGCGGTATGCGAGAACGACAGACCGCCAAGACAATAAGAAGCCGACGGATCCGACACCGATCCCATAGAAAATGGACGCTGGGAACCTTCTGGATGCCGAAGCCGAGCATAAGTGGTGCCGGATGATCTCGATACAACATTGTCAGTCTGTAATGGTACGTCTCGATCCAAGATCTGGGACACTCACTGTCTTTCGAATTCATCTGACATCTTCAAGTTGAACCGCTACGAACTCACCCTTAGATCCAACCCAGAGGGTTTTAGATCACCAGTGGAACGGAAATGATGAATGAAAATGCGCCCCTGACGCTAACATGAGATAAGAGCCAGGAAGGAAAGCCAAAGGGCGTGTCCCTCATACAATAGACCATTAACCCAAGGCTATCTGCCATAATTGTAATTAAACAAACTTGACGGGAGAACATCCTGTCCTAATCAAGCCTACTATCGACGCTCGATACAACCTCGTCAGCATGGAACATCAAACCCAGGCCACGTCCGAAGTTCAGCAACCAAATCCACAAAATCCTCGTCTCCCGCGTCCGCCCTCTCTTCAAATGCCTGGTAGTTCTCTTTGGCCCACTTAAGTTCCTCTCCGGCGGCCGGAGTGATGAAACTGGCCTTCATGCCCGCAAGCAGCTCCCCTGTGATGAAGACCGCTCTGAGCTCAAGTCCCGGCTCCAGCAGCTTCCCATTTGCGACATCCGGATAGACTATGCGTGCCCACGCCGCGCGGATCTCGCCGCAGAGGGCGTTGAAATCCTCTCGAGTGCGCGAGCCCCTGCGGGTGCGGCCTGTGATGCGGTTTGAATGACGCTGTATCTGGGTATCAGTGCTGCACTAGGGGACGGGGCTTGAGTTGACAAACTCGTTTACCGCCAACGAATGTTGGCGTTTTTGAGGTGTCTACGAAGACGACATTTATAAACATGCGCGGGACGGTGAAACTTTTGCTATGTATTTCTGTGATCGCTTCGGCGAGGGCGTCTTGCTGGGGTGGGCTCAAAGGAGTTGCGTGGGCGACTTCGTAGAGAGGCATAGTTGAGTCTACACCGGACGTGTTGTCGGGTTTGAACTAGTGTTTTAGTTATCTTTTGACAGGTTTGTTTACTCTTTTGAAGTTTTTGAAACAGTCACTCATTAGAATACAGACATGTGAATGAGAACATGCAATGTTGAGTTGGGGCAGTGAGATTAATAATACCTTACTAGTACACGCTTTTGACCGCGGCTTCTGCAACCCCGCGTTGAGTAAGCCGCTTGGACAAGTTTGATCATGTCGATGTTGACGATCATGAGATCGCGCTTACTGTTCATGTGCAACTACGGCTACGATTTCCGTGGCGATGTATACAAGTCAGGTGAGTTTCAACAGAAACATCTGTATGTACTAGAACTCGTACAATCCCCTGTCTGTTATCTCAGTCATCTTCTCTGTGTCCAGGCAGGACATACATGAGACTGGATAATTCGGATTATTTTTTCCAGACTGTTCGAGTATCTGAGGCATACAGTCACTTCATGTGCTCACAAAAGAAGTGTAAAAGAAGCCATTCCGTTGTCTACCAGGGCCAGCTTCTAACTGCAGAAGTCTCCCAGAATGGCGCATTTCTTCCAATCGAGGATCTGCGAGACAACTGCGGTTGTGGACGAGGGATATGTAAGATGTGTCTTGATAGGGTGCAATGCCCCTCATCCCCTGCAGCGTGGGCCCTAGTTGCATACAATCCTACCAACTAGCAGTGAGAATCTCATCTCATGGCCAGATTAGGCTAAGCACCCCTCGAACCGGCATCTTCGCGATCGCCAAGTCTCATCTGCGCACGATGGCCGAGGCCATGGGCGCACTCTTGTGTTACGAGCCTTTGCCTCCTGGAAGATGGACTCGCATCTTGCTCCTCAACCCAGGAACTTTCGAGGACCCCGTCAAGTGCTCGTTACGCTCCGTAGCATTCTACGATACAGGTGATCATCCAGAAGAGTGTGGAATTTGGGTCATGCACAAAACCAAAGTTTGCTAACCAGTCGGTCCTGACAGAGCCTTATGAAGCAATTTCTTATGTCTGGGGAAATCTCGATGAGGTCCAGACTATAACTTGCCATGGAGTCTCAGTCGCCGTCACCACGAACCTCTTCCAGGCCCTTCGCCAAGTCAGACACCCCACCAAGCAACGTCACCTCTGGGTCGACGCCCTCTGCATGAACCAGCATGACAAGTTCGAAAAGAGCTCTCAAGTCAACATCATGGGCGAAATCTACTCGCAGGCCAAACAGGTACTCATCTGCTTCGGCGACGACGGCCAAAACGGCCGCGCAGCAGAAGAAGCGTTCAGCGTCATCCGCGATTTCAACCTCATCGCCGCAAAGCACATGAGAGACTTTGAGATATCGCCTCACACCATCAAGCGATGGGCACCACCAGACGGAAAGTACGGCCCCGTCACGAAGGCACGGCTGCAGAGCGCCGTGGACATGCTGAACCGCCCCTGGTTCGAGCGCGTCTGGGTGCTTCAGGAGGTCGGACTCGCCAGGCGCGCGTTGCTTGCGTATGGCAGGTCGACGGTGGACTTCACCGAGGTTTTGGACTTCGTCGCGGCGTGGGTGAGGAACAACCAGATCACGCGCGGCCTCGTTTTCAAGGCGGGCCACATCATCAGCCTGTTCCGGTTCGTCTGGGCGACGTTCACGGAGGACGTCGAGGAGTCGTGGTACTCGTCGTCGCACATTCTGAAGAGGATCGCGCGGCTGCAGAAGGACGGCGGCGCGCTGGAGCTCGAGGACGTGCTTTTCCGCGCGAGGGGCGGGCAGCGGGCTACGGATAAGAGAGATCTCGTGTATGCCTTCCTTGGACATCCTCGTGCGCGGTCGAGCGACGGGGAGCTTCTTATCGAGGCCGATTATACCAGGACGTTGCCGGAGCTGAAGTTTCGCCTATTCTCGCAAATGAGCTCCCGTTCCCTCAGGTTTCTGGGCCTGATTTGGCACCGGTTTCCTGAGGACCTGGTTGATGGGCCCTCGTGGTGCCCTCGGTTGAATAGCCGACGACATTGGACGATCAACAACAGGTACGACTCTTCTCGAGGTGTAGAAAACACTGTGAGAGGCTCTCTGTTGGAGGGATCATCTCTTCAGGTCCACGCATACATCCTTGACAGCATCCACCTCTGTGGTGAGATATGCGGGACGGTGATTGGAAGAGAGCGTACCGAGGAAGATGACAACTCAGCAGATGAAGTAAAGATTAGTGTCGACCTCGCAAGATCTCTTCTCTCCCAAAAGCCGAGCATTGTCCAACAGTACTGGGATATTCTAGAGAAGACGGAGGCGGATGTTGGATTGACGTATCCGGACAAGGCTCTTGCCTTTGCTTGCACGCTTTTACACGCTGTACAAGCTGAGAGTAAGCTTCCACGAAGTGGAGCGATTGCTCGTAGCTTTGACGAGTATTGCCAGGCTAAATGCCCACTTATATACGACTACCTAAATCGAAAGCGCTGGCTCCAGACGTGGAATTCAGCTGCAGATCCGCGAACCGTTTCTTTCGTGGAGCGGGCTGTGAGATGCTGCAACGGTGATAGATTCTTCACAACCAAGGGCGGATTCTGGTACGTGATCTGGTTGTTTACTAGAGACTTTGAAACTCGAGTGCCCCCTGCATCTCCGATCACCACTGACACTGAAGCCGTACGATCTAGCGGGACGGGCCCACCTCTGATCCAGCCAGGCGACTTGATCTGTGTTATTCCCACAGTTCAACCGCCTTTGATAATCAGGCCAGTTGCTGGGAACACAAAGGGTTACCAAATCATTGGGTCATGCTATATTCATGGAATGGTGTACGGTGAGATGTGGGAAACTTTGGGCTCTGATAGGGAAGCCCTGAAGCAAACGCTTGTCGAATTCGTTTGAGAATGGGCCATCAGCTCAAAGCAATGCGCCAGCTCAACTCGTTAGAGACCGACAAGGTAGACTGGTCAGTTGCCACTCATCGCAAAAGTTCGTTGGTTTTCAAACAAGATTGCTAAAAGACATTAGAACAGAAGAGAGAGCCGTCTCAAACCCTCTATCAGCATAGCACAGTCCGACTACCGAGCTCACTTCAGACCACCGCTCAGCAAGATACTCTGACCCGTCAGGTACCCAGTCTTGCACAGCATCACCACGACATTGGCGCACTCCTGAGGGGTTCCTAACCTTCCAACGGGGATGTTCTTTACATCTCCCGGTGTGCCCTCGACGCGCTTTTCGTCGGGAATCATGCCAGTCTCGCCAATCATGGCCGGTGCTACATCATTCAGTGTGACACCATCCTTGGCGTGCTTGGAAGCTAGGTTCTTCATCAGCCCAGTGAGACCGGCTTTGCTAGCCGCGTAGTGGCAACCGTTGATGCCGCCCCCAATGGCAGAGATGGACGACACGAAGATGATGCGGCCCCAGTGTTGCTTGGCCATATGGGGCATGGCGAGTTTGCAGAGCAGAAACGAGGCGCGGAGGTTGATGGAATAGGTGAAGTCGAACTCTTCCAGGGAGATGTTCTCCAGCTGCGGGTTTGCCTTGTTGTTGAAGCCAGCCGTGCCGGCGTTGGAGACGAGGATGTCGGGATGTTGCCCGTGCTCCTCGAGGATCTGCGCAAAAAGCTCTTCTATGCCTTTTGATGAAGACATGTCCACAATATGGAATGAGATTCGCCTTTCTATACTTCGTTCTGGATCGAGGTCATTCTTAAGGTCTGAGAGCTTGCTCTGGCTACCTTCAGACGAACAGGTAAGGGCCAAGTGCGCCCCGTTCGCAAAGAGCTCTCTAGCGCAAGCACCTCCAATGCTATGCATGATCAGAACTTGGTTGTGGATAGAAATACTGATGGAGTTCCTTACCCACCAGAAGCGCCAGTAACCAGAGCAAGCCGGCCCTTGACCTCGTTATCAACCGGCCCCATACTGGATGGTGGGGTACAGCTGAGGCAAGGGAGATGACAGAAGGTTTAGGTACTAATCTTTAAGCACCTGAATGTGAATTCAGATTCAAACAAAGGGCTACAGAGATTTCTCTTCGTAAACTTGTTTCAAGGCCAACAATTTGGCACAGTTGGGGTTGGTAAGGTGACCGAATTCCTCTCCAGTGCGCTCGGCGACTGCATCTTGACCCCGCCATGAGCTGCCCCACTGTAGCTTTGCTACCCCGCGATCTCCAATAACGAAAGTGAATGAGAGTGGCTGGCCGAATCCAGATCTCAACGTTTGACCTCAAGAGAAACGTAGCAACGCTGGGTGCAAGCGTCGAAAGTATACAAAATCAGCTTACCTTCAGTGTTTCGACTTTCTTAGCCATGATTTGCCTGCTTTCACGTAAACTTGCATGTTGAGTGGGGTTATCTCAGTACCAGGTTGACAACGAATGTCTTGGCTGGATTACGGCCCTGAACCTCCGTCGTCCCAAACTGTACTCCGTACTGGGCAGGGCAGTTCAACCCATACCCCAGCGTCCGGGGTTCTTCCTAGCAAGAATCGCGAAGCTTCCATGTGGCTTTGTGCGGACCACCTCCTGCAGCTGCCCTGGTCCACCGGCAAGAACCCAAGAGAAACCCGTCTCGAGTACAATGCAAAGAGGTGCAATACTGAGTTGTTCAATGCCCACGGCAACTGACCGCTTTACATGGTGTCATCAGTCACGTAACCTTTAGGTAATATCTCGTCCGTGAGAGCATCATTATTGAGAAAGACTTATGTGATGGAAGCTCGGCGTCGGCCCCTTAATTGTGGCTTGACCGAGTCCAAGAGCCCCCCACTTATCGCGGGACAGCCACCACCAACTCCCGGGGCTAAAGCTTATCGCGCCAATCGCGTTCTTATCGGGCATTCAGCCTTGCAGCTTGCTGGGATTTGCGCCACAACTCTTTTTTTTTCTTACAGCTGTCCTCTTCGCCTGGACAGGTAAGCCATTAGCACGAGGGGACCACTAACCTTACCGAGCAGGACCCAGTCTGGGGATGGCACCGAATCCAGTAGAGGACACCTTCACGTCTCTTTTTTGACGACCCTCCGTGCTGTCCATATGCTCTCTGCTTTTGGGTCATAACTGCGACGAGACCTCCCCTTCTTTTCTTGTCTCGCTGTTTTTGTTTACGTCTCGTTCTCTACGCCTACTGCGCATCCGAGTTTCCCAAGCCTCTCGCCGGGACTTATCCAGCAGTCCCTACAGGCACCACCATCAAGCGAACCCGTCTCTACGAATAACTATATACGCAGCGCCGTTGGGCGCATTCCACACACACAATGGCGCAACGAATGTCCTCGCCGTTGAGGATACTCCTCGGCTGCGTCTTTTTCTTTTCTGCCCAGGTCTTTGCCGTCTCTGCAGTCCTGGGTGTTGACCTTGGTACCGAGTACATCAAGGCCGCCCTGGTCAAGCCTGGCATTCCCCTCGACATTGTCCTGACCAAGGACTCCCGCCGCAAGGAGATCTCCGCCGTCACCTTCAAGCCCCTCTCAAGCGGCCCCAAGTCCGGATCTTACCCTGAGAGACTCTACGGCTCTGACGCCGTCGCCCTTGCCGCCAGATTTCCCCACGATGTCTACCCCAACCTGAAGACCATCCTCGGTCTCACCGCCGACCACCCTATTGTCCAGGAGTACGCTGCCCGACACCCCGCCCTGCAGCTCGAGAAGAACAAGGATCGAGGAACAGCTGCGTTCAAGAGCAAGGCTTTCACCGAGGAAGAGGAGGCATGGCTCGTCGAGGAGTTGCTGGCCATGGAGCTTCAGGCGATCCAGAAGAACGCCGAGGTCGCTGCTGGTGCCGGAACCGCCGTCCGTTCCATGGTCCTCACCGTGCCTCCCTACTTCACAATTGAGGAGAAGCGCGCCATCCAGACCGCCGCTGACCTCGCCGGCCTCAAGGTTCTCAGCCTCATCAGCGACGGTCTCGCCGTCGGCCTCAACTACGCCACCTCTCGCCAGTTCCCCAACATCAATGAGGGCGCCAAGCCCGAATACCACCTCGTCTTCGACATGGGTGCCGGTTCGACCAAGGCCACTGTCATGAAGTTCCAGAGCCGTACCGTCAAGGATGTTGGCAAGTACAACAAGACCGTCCAGGAGGTTGCCGTTCTGGGCTCCGGCTGGGACAGGACTCTGGGCGGTGACGCTCTGAACTCTCTCATCATTGACGACATGGTCTCTCAGTTCGTCGAGTCCAAGGGCGCGCAGAAGATCTCTGCCCAATCTGAGAAGGTCAAGACTCACGGCCGCGCCATCGCGAAGCTTACCAAGGATGCGGAGCGCTTGCGCCATGTTCTCAGTGCCAACACCCAGACCGGCGCCAGCTTCGAGGGTCTCTACGAAGACGTCGATTTCAAGTACAAGATCACCCGTGCCGACTTCGAGAAGATGGCCGAGGGCCACGCCGCTCGCGTCGGTGCCGTTGTTCAGGACGCCCTCAAGATGGCTGGACTCGAGCTCTCCGACCTGACCTCTGTCATCCTCCACGGTGGCGCTTCTCGCACCCCCTTCGTCCAGAAGGAGCTCGAGAAGGTCGTTGGTTCCGCTGAGAAGATCCGTAGCAACGTCAACTCGGACGAGTCTGCCGTTTTCGGCGCTGGCTTCCGCGCTGCTGAGTTGAGCCCCAGCTTCCGTGTCAAGGAGATCCGCATCTCTGAGGGTGCCAACTTTGCCTCCGGCATGAAGTGGACGAACGCCAAGGACAAGCTTCAGCACCAGCGTCTGTGGTCCCCCATTTCTCCCCAGGGCGGTGTCGCTAAGGACGTCACCTTCACCAACCACGACGACTTCTCTGTCACGTTCTACCAACAAGTCGACTCTGCCGAGCAGGACACCAAGATCCTGACTACCAAGAACCTCACTGCCACTGTTGCACAGCTCAAGGAGAAGTACTCCTGCGTTGATAGCGATATCCACTTCAAGATTGGTGTCAAGCTTAGCAGCGAGAACGGCGAGGTCGAGGTGACCAAGGCCACTGTTGAGTGCGAGGCCGACGCCCCTGAGAAGGAGGGCTTCGTTGACGGCGTTAAGAACCTGTTCGGTTTTGGCAAGAAGGACCAGAAGGTCATGGACGGCGAGGATGGCGCCGAGTCCGAGTCTGCCTCGTCTGAGTCTTCCTCCACGACCGCATCTACCGCCACGGACGCTACCTCCGCCTCGTCCTCTCCCATTCCTAGTGATGCGGCTGCCGATGGCAAGGATGCCGCCCCCAAGAAGGAGCTTGTCGTCATCTCCGTCGACTTCGCCCTCGAGAAGACCGGTCGTCCTGAGATTTCCCGCGACGAGCTGGTGAAATCCAAGGATCGTCTCAAGGCATTCGAGGCTTCCGACAAGGCTCGCCGTCTGAGAGAGGAGGCCCTTAACCAGCTCGAGGGCTTCACTTACAAGGTCCGCGACCTCCTCGAGAACGAGGCTTTCATCGCCGCTTCTACGGCCGAAGAGCGCGCCACCCTGGAGAAAAAGAACAGCGAGGCCAGCGACTGGCTCTACGAGGATGGCGCCGATGCCACCAAGGACGAGCTCAAGAAGAAGTACAAGGAGCTCCACGACCCCGTCTCCAAAATCCAGAAGAGGAGCGAGGAGGCCGCCAAGCGTCCCGAGCTTATCCAGGCTCTCAAGGATGCGCTGAACTCTACCCAGTCTTTCGTCGGCAACATCAAGAAGCAGATTGACGAGTACGACGCGTGGCACGCCTCAGCCTCTGCTGTTTCCCCTTCTTCCACCGAGACTCCCGCTCCCTCTGGCGACTTTGATGACCTCGAGGACGACGAGGACAAGGAGCGCAAGATGGAAGATGTCGTCAAGGAGAAGGGACCCGTCCCTCCCCTGTACAAGCGCGAGGACATTGACGTCGTCGAGGACCTGTACGACGACACCCTCAAGTGGCTCAAGCAGATGGAGGAGAAGCAGGACGCCCTCGCCGCGACCGCTGACCCTGTCCTCCTCGTCAAGGACCTCCAGGCCAAGCGCGACAAGCTCGACAAGGCGGGCATGGACCTCGCCATGAAGGGCGTCAAGCACTTTGAGCAAAAGTCCAAGAAGGCGAGCAAGAGCGCCGCCAAGAACAAGAAGACCAAGTCGGCCACCTCTGCCTCGGCGACTAACACCGCCACCGCGTCCACCGAGTCGGGCGACAAGAAGTCCACCACCACCATTCCTGCCAAGAGCTCCGCCACCGAGCCGGAAGCAGCTGGCCGCACCGTTGAGCTGCCTGGTGGCGGCAGCTACGTCCAGTACGGCGGTGACGGCGAGGCGCCGACCGACGAGGAGCTGGAGGAGATTTTGAAGAAGTTTGAGCAGCACCAGGGACCCCCTCCGCCCAAGGAGGATGAGCACGATGAGCTGTAAAGAGGTTTTAGACGAGGGGTCTTTGCTTTGAAGTTAAGCATACATACAATACCTAGGCGTTTTAGCAGATGAATTTAAAAAGTCAAGACATGGTGGTTTGCATCTGCTCCGTGAAAATTACAACTCGGCTGTGTGTGGCCGGTATGCTATTTACTACATCGCTCGGCCATGAGCATATGAACCTGCTCACACATTGCAACAGGACGGATGTCATAGTTCGGGAGAGAAGGTCAAATAGAGACATCAGTGACAGCGATACAAAAAAAATTCTTCATCTCAAAGAGGCCGAGACGGGCGAGCGAACATGCTATGAGTAGCAAACACTCACCATCGCACCCCGAAATAGTCATAGGTAACGCAGGCTGCCGATCGCCTCATCTCGTCAACTCCTCAGTCCCGCCCAGCAACCCCCCAAACATCACATCACATCCCCCATAACTGTCCTCGTCCAACCCAGTCACCTACAAAAAACGGCCCGATCCATAATCACCGAGTCTCCCCCTTTCCCTCTGTATCACAAGATGATGAACAAAATACGCTATCTCATGAGCAAATTGCTGCCAGCAAGGTCACGTCCGAGGAAACTTACCCGTCGCTCCCGGCTCGACCCTCGGGGCGCTTTTCCACCTCTCAACCTCCTCCCAACAAGAGGACAAAACAAACAAAACTAGCCATCATCGATATTCGTCCATCGCCTTCTATTCAACCCTCCCCCAGCCCAAGTGCCCTAGGAAGGGGAAAAACAAAAGTCATTTTGACCTCCGTCAAACAAACAAACCCTGCTTGTCCATCATACAGTGAGACCACATGATAAGACAACACCAACCATCAAATCACCCCCTGAATCACCTTCCCTTCAAAAACCACAATCAACTCGCCTTGCCTTGCATTTTCCCTTTTCCTTTCGTTTCCTTTCCCACACAACCACACACGCGGGAGACGGGTGTCTGCACCGGCACTTGGGATCCGCTGCGCCCCGTAACACACTCAAAGGGGGCAGGCAATACGCGATCGTCCAGGCAGGGAAAGACAAACTTCTTTTTTTCTGCACATCTTCGCTAGCTCAACACATACACCAAGAGACTGCGAGACAGAGCAAACAAACACAGAGTTGTTGTTGCTCAATGACAGATTAGATCGCCGTATTTTATGCCGAGGAGGGAGGGGAAGAGGAGAAGCGGCCTCCTGTCGGTCTTAGAGTGTCATATTACACGTCTGCGAGACATCAGGCCATGAAGGGATGTGTGTTTGTATCTTTATATATAAATATCGCCGACCGGACCTTGCTTGACGAAGCTGCCCACCCAGAGTAAGAGACTGTCCAGCACCGTCCATCGTTTTTCTCCAGCTGTTCTGCGTGATACTACCATCATGACGGTCAAAACAATGCTGCTCTCCCTCATCCAACTCGCGTGGCTCGCCACAGCCGCAGCCACCCCGGCGCCCCCCGACGCCGCCGTCCCGGCCCGGGGCCGGTCCCTCACGATCCCCGTCCGCGCCAACCCGCACCATGTGCCCGACGGCCCCGCCGAGCTCGCGGCCGCTTACCGCCGGTGGAACATTCCCGTGCCCGAGGGCCTAGAGACGCATCTCCTCGCCCGACGAGAAGGATACTCTGGCAAGTCTCCTGCTCACACCGTTTCCGCAACCCGATCACACCACTAACACGAAACTGAAACCAACAGCTGGCATCGCACCCGCCGCGAGCACCGCGAACAACGACGCCTGGCTGAGCGAGATTTACATCGGCAAGCCCGACGCACAGCCCGTCTCCGTGATGATCGACACCGCCGTCTCAGACTTGTAAGCTTATCCCCCCCTCCCGAAAATGATATCTCTCCCGCCTCCCCCATGATGCCAGGAACTGACATACCGCTCTAGCTGGCTCTTCTCCACCGATACCCAATTCCCAAAATCCATCGCGACGGCTAGCAGACCAAGCCTCTACGACCCGTCAAAGTCACAGGCAAGCCAAGAACTCCCAGGCTTCAGCTGGAACATCACAGACAGTCCGTCCACCCCATGCATCCAACCCCTTCTCCCCTCTCAACCACACTTTGCTGACAAAAACCACCGCCTTCCTCAGAAGACACCAGCAGCGCCTCGGGAAAGGTCTACTTCGACAACCTCCGCATCGGCCAGATCACGGACCAAAACTGGTTCAACATCACAAACGCAACCATCCAGTCCGCCATCGACGTCACCGGCCGCCTCGCCGTCGACCAGACCGGCCTCGCCGGCGTCCTCGGCATCGCAAAGTCCGGGCCCTCCGCAATACAGCCCACCATGCCCACCATGATGGACCGCTTCAAGCAGGACCTGCACTTCCCGTCCATCTGCGCCGACCTGCGCCACAACTCCTCTCTCGGTTTCTTCAGCTTCGGCTCCAGCCGCGGCTGCGTCGACAGCAAGTCTTCCGTCGACGAGCCGCCCGTCCCCGGGTCCCCGCACTGGGACTTCAACGTCGCCCGCTTCCGCCTCACCTCCATGGCCGACGGGGTGTGGTGGAGCGCCCCCTTCTCCGCGACCGTCGACACGGGGTCCAGCCTGCTCCTCATCCCTGGGAATTTGGTCGCCCTGTACTACGCCGAAATCCCCGGCGCAACATTCGATCGGAATCTAGGGTCGTGGCTGTTCCCCTGCAACATTGCGTCCGGCATCCCGGATTTCGAATTCGCTACAAGCGGCGGGTTTAACGGGACGTTGCCAAAGGAGTATATCAACGTCGGCCCGGTTCCGGATCAGGACGGGAAGTGCTTCGGCGGTATCCAGTCGAGCGGCAACGACCACGGCATCTTTGGCGGGGTGGTTCTCAAGACGTTGTACTTCAAGTTGAACTTTGGCGACACGGGAACCTTTGTTAGTTTCGGGCCCAAGGGAGTTGATGTGTGTTCTTTGACCAACACCTGCAAGCTGTGAGATGAGGTCTCAGTATGGACCAAGGATCTCGCGTGGGCGGAAAAATGTAATATTTTGGTAGATCGGAATGCGGACTGTTTCAAGTGAACCGAAACCTGGTAATTCAAAAGCCGTTGGAAGCAGAACACATTGTTCTAATCCTCGCCCATTCCTGATGAACCGCAAGCGAATGGGTTCACTGCCGGAACTGACAACCAGATCCGATAGAAAAACTGCGTGGAATTTAGCTGCGCGCCGCAATTCGCGTAATCACCTGAACACCGTTTGCGCAATGCCAAAATGTCATAACGAATCACAGATGAATTCCACTTCTTCCCCTGGTATATACAGATGTTGCCCTTTCTTCTGCTGGTCTCAGTGACCAGAGGGCGCCTGTCCACGTGTGGACCATCCATTCATGCATGCTATAACTCCCCAGCGTGGTGGAAAAAAATGCGAAGCCCTTGGGGCAGCAAAAGAAAAAAGCCAAATGCAAACGACTTCGTGGATCAGGAATGGCATGCCTATCGGTGCCTTGCACAGGCTGGTGGGTGGTATAGCGAGCGACGTCCCGTCACAAAATGTGATCTTCGGCATGCGATTTGGCCAGGCGCAAGTGAAACATCCAATATGGAGGTTCCAGTCCCGTGTGAGAAGCACCGAGAATCCAACGCCGGCGTCGCGGGATGGTGAGGCCTTAAATCGCAGAGTGCGGGTATATGCGGGATTGCGCTCGAGCGTTCATGTTAAAATAGTCCGGTGTCGCAGTCTAAAATAAGGGTTCTCTCTCCTCATGCCCGTTCGCGATCACCGTCTGGTAGGAAGAAATCGTGCAAGTCAGCATTGGTGGCCTCAAGGAACAAGTGGCCGCCGTGGCTTGCCCGTGGTTGTGGTTGCGGTGCTGGAAGGGGGGACTCATGCGGGAGGAGGTGGTGGTAGTAGTAGTGGTGGTATTATGGGTATGGTGCGAATTGGCAGATTATGGGAGTAGCTGTTCAGTGTCGGGGAGGGTCGTCGTCAAGGTCATCCTTGCCGACGAATTCGTATTCACCTTCGCTGGCAGTGGGTGTGGGCGGCATGTTCGCCGACGACGGGGCATGAGGCTGGTTCTGGCGCGCCGTACCTGGTCGTGATCTGACCTTCTCGGCCTCCTTGGACAGGGCGGCTACCGCATCGTGGGCAGCTTGGCGCTCGGCAGGCTTCTGAGCAGAGCCGTTGGTCTTCAGGCGCTCCTCCATTTCGCGAATGCGACGCTCGAGAGCCTCAAGTTCGTTGGTCTGAGTCTGAACGGTTTGCTTGCTATGGACCATGGCGTCAGTAGCTGGCTCTCAAATTGGCGGTGGAGGAGCTTCTAGAAAAGTTGCAGCAACATACCGCTGGTCAATCTTTTCGTCGAGGTCGGCAACACTGTTTTCAATGCGGAAAATGTCCATCAGCTCCGCAGAGAAAGAGCGGGCAATAGTACTGCGAATCGGCAGTCAGTACAATAGCTCGTCGAGTCCAGTTACCGGTCTGGGAGAGTGTGGAAATTTGGTACGCACGATTGCGGGCGGCGACCGTTGGGAACCCAGTCGCGGTCGAGCTCAGCGTCGGTCATGTTTTGCGCCATTTCGTGGGTGTTTTACGAAGTGGTGTGGAAGTGGGCGGTAAGTTGAAAAGAGTTCAAGTTGGAGGGAAGAACGGCGAGGAACCAGGTAAAGGATATGGCTGGGTTCGCGGTCGACGAAAAGGGAGGGTGATCAGCAACTAGTGGGCGGTTGATAGTATCGACAGGGTGCCTGTCACACTAGTAACCCAGGCACGCGGTTGTAAATGTGCGGTGGGGGATGGTAGTTAGACAATGATGAGTACGGAAACACGTTGGAATGCGGTGAAGATGTTGGAAGAATGCGCCGTCGGGAGACGAGGATGAAGGCGGTCGAATAGTTGTTTCGTCTGCAAGCGGCAGGGAAAAGGGGATCACTGGTGGTGACGGGAGTTGTTACTGGCGAGTGGTGGGAGGTGGGGGGTTCCAGGTTTGTTGGTTGTATGGATGGATGGAGGAGAAGACAGTGAGAAGGCAGGGAGCAGCAAGCCGGCTTTAGATGCGGGATGAGGTGGACTTTGTAAGACTCGGCAAGGGGAGGAGGGGGAAGGTGGAAGTCGGCTTGACCTTGGATCTTGGACGTGGTCATGGACATGGACATTGGACAGTGCAGCTCTCTGCGTGAGACACGACACCAAAGCTCGCTCGACATCCAAGCCAGGCGCGGAGCGGTGCCTGACATCAGGGCCGCCTGTTGGTGCACATGGGTTTCTGGATCACCAGCCGGGAATGGTTAAGGGCCAGGCACAGGCGCAAGCATAAGCACAAGCACACACAGTGGTTGACGTTGTAGGGTAGTGTCTCCATGGTACGTATCCGTACATACCCAGAAGGCCAAACGGTGTACCCGACCTGACATGACATACCATGCAATGGCCTCCCCTCCCCTCATCTTCCGCGGGCCATGAGAGGTACCTGATGAGAGGTGGGTGGTGGTTGCTTGGTTCCCGGCGGTGGAGGTGCAATTATTACCAGGTTACCATCTGTAATCAGCTGCAAAAGGAAAGGCCTCGAGACCCAGTCAATTGGGCGCAGAAGCGGCGAGAAGGGGGGAAGGAGCAGTGGGAGTGGGAGTGCCAGTGGGAGTGTTCATGCGACCAGGACCTGACCGGGACAGGCGATCCAAATCTAAAAATCACCGCAAATGGGTGGCCCGCATGGAGTTGACTGCATAAATTAGGCTCCTGACACCTTTCCAGCTTCCTACACCTTTCCAGCAGCAGCGCTGCAGTATCCGTACATACTGACGACAGCAGCAGTAGGTACTTACCTGCAGTATACATAATGGTAGGCGCAGCCACACGTCAACAAGGGAAGGGGATCACCCCCGAAAAGCATGAAAACCACCGAGGGGGGGCTGTTTGAGGCCAGTATCGGGTCTCGACGATTTGGACCGCCGTCCGGACCGCATAGTGCCTTGTGTCGCCGCAGTTTAGGTGTAAGCAGTCACCTCAGTCCCCCGCGGCGCAGAACGCAGAACTGACTGCCGTTAAGCAGGGCAGGTTGGGGCGGCAATGGTGATAATGGTGGATGATCATTGAACATTGGAAGTCCAAAGTTCCATATCCAGCTGCCGCCCGACGGACCTGCAGTTCGAGTACCGCGCTATGCTAAGGTAATTAGCGAGGACAATTGCCTTCCTTCCCTGGTGCTTAGCGGGGAGCGGGAGACTGCCTGCCTGCCTTACCTTAAGGTAATGTTCCCTCGCCCCTTCCATGTGCAGCTGGGACCCCGGAAAAAGAGTACTTCAAAGTACCTTCGGCCACATTCCTTCCCTTCATGACGAGATACCTCCGGGGCACGTACACGTACCCCAGAACCTCAACCTCGAGGCAGGTGGCAGGTGGCAGGTGGCAGCCCATCGCGAACGCCTCTCCACGAACACCACCACCAACCAGTAAGGCCCGGACATGCTGCTAGGTAGTATTCGTACACAGCAGTGCTATCTATCCCACGACACCTTACCTTAAACATCCTTCATTCCCCAGTCCTCGTCTTGTTCATCATGCCCGCAAATTAACCCCTCCATCCCCAAAGACGTTCTTCCACTCTCGAAACGAACCAAATCACCCAGCCTATCCTATCCGTTTGTCTACACATTTTCTCGTCTTGGTTACTGACTACAGTGGTTCGAACTTGCTCGCCTCAGCCAGTCAGCTGCAACGAGTCGTCTGGCGCCTGCATGCCATGCGCTTTCCCCCAACTGTCATTCGCTAGTCACCACATGACGTCCGAGTCTTGCAGCCGCATCATGTGCTAGACCTTTTGTCCAGATGAGAGATAACGGAAAGACCCTGCATATGTGCCGCGACAGTGCCGTCCGCCTCTTTGACAATGGAACCTCGACAACCTCGACAAGCATTCTATTCTCCGCCGACCTGTCCATGACTCCATCTTGCACAAACCTCCGAGGCCTCGACGCGTGCGAAACCCAACCATCGTGCGTAACACCATCAGATCTCATCTCACAAACCACCCCTCCAAGTTCCCGCCCTCGCTGCTACTCGGTACGGATGCCTTAGAATGAGGGGGGAAATAGGGGGCAACTTCGCGACTGTCAATTTGACATGACATCAAATTTCGGACCGCCCTAATCAATTTGACCTCCTGGTCAAACCACCCCCAAACTTGATCAAAGCGCCATAGGGAAGTCCCGCCCTGGCGCCCAGCCGCCAACAGCTACATACGCAGTACAGTTCTTCTCGTTCTTTAATCTCGCCAACCCTCACTTCCAACCGCTCCCGGAGCCCTCATGGGCCTCATCCAGGCCTCATCCAACGTCTCGGGCTCGCGCGCTTGGGGATTTCACATCTGCTCCCCCTCTTCTTCCACACAGTGTTTGCCTGTTCCCCCTCTCTCCCTGCGAGGCGGCCACGGGGGGCCATGTCCCCTTTCGAGAACAAGCCCAACGCGAACCTTGCGCGATTCTTGCGTATCCGTATGCCCCTCGCAAGCGCAAGGCCAGGCCGCGCCTTCGTATGATCCAAGTTGCGACAAATGGATAATAAGACACAATGACGCAAACTCCCTTTCTGACATCAACCTTGCCGACTCTCCGAGCTTGGCCAATGCGAGTAATAACCTCTAGCGAGTGACAGATTAACGCGGGGCCTCCACTCCACCCGCTGTGCACACAACCATAATTTCGTGACGGGTCGCGAAAATCCGCGCCACTGGGGAGAAGTTGATGATAATACCACACAGAGAGCTTTCAACGTGCAAGGCAGCATCCCATTCATCCCGTCGGCGAGACGGCGCCCGAGTGGCGCTGGACAAGGCTCAACTAAAGTCGCCCACGTAGCTTCTAGAGTTTGATGAGAAAGCCACTATCGAAAGAGTCTATGATGGCCACGTTGCTCAGACATGGAAGTCAACGGCAACAAGCTTAATCGACCGGACAACGTTTGCAGCTCGTCGCAAAATAGACTATCCAGCTGCTTCAGCTACATCTGAGGGAGTGTCCGAGTAATTTGGGAAATTTCAATTCCCTCCGCATACCAAGATCCAGGGAAGCTGCTCTCGGCCGTCACTTGCGCGATGTCGTTCTCCAGAGTTGAGCCTCCTCACCTCCGTGCGCCATGTCCCTAGCGCGTTCGGACGTCGACGACATTCAGACGAGAGGCCATGCGTCGACGGTATCTTCCGGCTTGTCACAAACAAGATCCCACAGTGATCCGTCCTCTCGGGTCTGGTGAGCGAGCGGAGGTGAAGATTCACCGAGCCATCGCTCTTCTCGGTCAAGGAGCAGCAATACTCAACTCGGTCCCGGTCCGTACTGTCCGGCTTTGTTCGCCAAGGTAATGCTGGCGACTTACTCCGCGCCTGATCGTCAACGCACCAACACAGCAACGGCACCATGATGAGCCATGACATGGTCTTTCGAGCACCGCAAAGCGTGGTTGGCGTGTCATGATCTGCTCAGCAGCCGCGGGGAGAGTCCTTGGGCTCACTGAATGAAACCTCAAGTTGCCACAAACGTCCCGGCACATGTTCACCTTGCTTTCGAACGGGTGTACGACAGACGCATACATCCAGATCCCTGTATGCCAGCTAATTAGTAGTAGGACACGCACGGGAAGCATGGAAACCGGGGTGGCGCCGTCATTGGGAGGTATGGACTTGTTCATGGTCTATTTTTTTTTGACTGACGAAGCAGCGGATGTACGATCAACTCCGTTCCATTTGCGATGCTAAGCAAATCCGATCCCTAAGGCCCAAGGTATAATGCTTCATCGAGCATCTGTAAAGCCTCCTGACCAGGCAGATGATAACTGACCAATCCGTCCCAATTGTCCTCCCGATGCCGTTTTTTTACTTTTCGTCATGCATACCAGCTGATGGTTGAAAGGGTTTAGTCAGAGCCACCGACGGCACGGGCTACGAAGAGAGTCAGTTCGGTTTGTTCTTCTGGGCGCAGTGTGTACGCAGATGGGTTCCGTCTCGACGTACTGTAGATCTTCATCTTGCTGTGCTGAACGATAGGCTTGATGATGCCCTTCTCCTCGAGGTCGGCCAGGCACTTGCGGGCCAGGGAGCCGTTGATCTTGAGACGGTCGACCAGGACGGCAACGGTCACCAGGCGGTAGGACTGGACATCCTTGTAGAGCTTGTCGGAGGTGGTCTTGTCGAGGATGACGGCGTGCTGGGCCTTGTCCTTGACCTTTCCCTTGGACCTATGCGATGGGTAAGTCGGCTTGTCGATGGGCTACGGGGAAGTAGTAGGTGTTTCGACGGTTGAGGTGACGAAAGGTGGTCGGTCTTCTTTTCTCGATCGCACAACACACACAAGAATCATACGTACCACTATTCCAAGGTGTTAGCAAACGTTTGGTCGGAATCGCACGAAATGGGAAATGTGGTTTCAAACGAACCTTCTTCTTTTGCTTCTTAGCTCCAGCAGCGGGCGCCTTCACAGTCACCAGTCAGTAAATTGTCTTTTTTTCGCCAAGTCGACAGCATCTCGTCGTCGTCGTCAAAGGGAGGGCCCGTACCATTTTGTCTGATTTCTGGTTGTCGTCGGTGGGATATCAGGCACCTGGGGCGGGTTTGCGGTGGTGAGTTAAGTTCACTTGGGAGGTCGTCAGCGAAAGCACGCCTCCACTCAGACCACCGGAATTTCACAGGGCTCCAATACCCTAAGATTTTCCTGACGTAATCGGTGCTGATTGGCTTCCACGCGACGGCAGCCCCACTTTCAGCGACCGGTCGCAGCAGTGGGAAAATTTGGCACCAGCCAGACGAGAAAGCCCTTGTGGGCTGGGCCACCGCAATTGCGAGGCGAAAATTATCCACAGCTGGGAGTGAGATACTGGCTCTTCGACATCTTCACATCCCACGACCACCACATTTTCCCCTTCGTTCACTTCGAGACTCCCTTTCCGCTACTAACCCAGCCCCCCAACAAAAGGTCGAGCGAAAATGTCTGACGGCGGTGATATCGAGGTCGAGAACGTCGGCACCTACGACGTCCTTCCCAAGGACGTCGTCAAGGAGGTCGGCAACGTCAAGCTCTTCAACAAGTGGGATTACGATGTTGAGGTCCGCGACATCTCTCTGACGTGAGCCTCTCCCTCTCCCCCTGCCACGAACACACGACGAAAAGGAAAAATAAAAGAAGAATTGCACAAGACACCACGAAAGTTTGTTGCGATTGCTAATTGGGACTTCAATCGAACAGTGACTACATCTCCCTCCGCAACCCCGTCTATGTCACCCACTCCGCTGGTCGCTATGCCGTCAAGCGCTTCCGCAAGGCCAACTGCCCCATCATTGAGCGTCTCACCAACTCCCTCATGATGCACGGCCGCAACAACGGAAAGAAGCTCATGGCTGTCCGCATCGTTGCCCACGCCTTCGAGATCGTACGTCAACCCCGAAACCTTCTTCAACCCTGAAGCTCCTCGGCAGGAAGTCGCATACTGCCAAGGGCTTCGCACGGCACACCACGCACACGGAAAAGGGCAATCGAAGGCTAACATCGCGACCACTAGATCCACCTGATGACCGACCAGAACCCCATCCAGATCGCCGTCGACGCCATCGTCAACTGCGGTCCCCGCGAAGACTCCACCCGTATCGGTTCCGCCGGTACCGTCCGTCGCCAGGCCGTCGATGTCTCCCCCCTCCGCCGCGTCAACCAGGCCATCTCCCTCCTCACCACCGGCGCCCGCGAGGCCTCCTTCCGCAACGTCAAGTCCATCGCCGAGTGCCTTGCTGAGGAGCTGATCAACGCCGCCAAGGGCAGCAGCAACTCGTACGCCATCAAGAAGAAGGACGAGCTGGAGCGTGTCGCCAAGTCCAACCGATAAAGGGTTTCGCCACTTTCTTTGTGGTTTCGTCGTCAGTTGGGAAAAAGAAAAACAGGGGAACCTCTCAAAACCCATCTCGCCGTTGGGTTTTGGGATTGGTTTTCTCAATTTTTGCTAATGGGACACGAGAGACTTGTTGTGTGGTTGGGGGACCGGGAGGAGTGCTGGGGTTTTGGAAGGAAAAACAAAAACTTCATCACACACTCACGCCTGCGAAGGGAAATGTTAGGAGTACCGTCGAAAGAAATGGGACCCTACCTTCTTACGTCGTAAAAAAAAACTTTGCTTTTTTGGGGACAAACATCAAACGGAGGCGTGGTATTACATTACAGGGCAATCATCATCCTTTTTTTTCTACCTCTTCGTAAAAGGAAAAGTGTATGTGTGTTGCGCCCTTTTGCATTTGCGCGTTCGGGAATGGGGAACGCTGCTACGGCATCTTGTCTCTTACGGCTCTAGGTGGTTTTCCAATACGAAGCCAAGCTCGTCAGAGGGCACATGATCAAATACCTTAGCCGTCCCGCGTATCTCGCCCGCTGTGCCCTGGATGTCCCCCGTAAGAAGCCATGTGTGATGACAAGAGATGATGGACCAAAATAGAATTACGAGATACCCGACTGGCGTTAGCCCGGCCTGTATTATGTCCTATGAAGCAAGTGTAATATGGATATTATGGACCTTTCGTCCAGAAGTATAAATCACTAGCCATCGTCAATCATAAGTCATAGTCCTTCCCCAAATCGTTTGAGGGCCCTCCCTCTCCTCTACCTTTCATGAACAGCCCCCGAAACCGGTTGTCCCCTCATATCACAGGGGTCTCAGGCTCAACGTCCAGACGCAGGAACATACCCTTATGCTCGATGCCCTCCTCCCACCAAGTGCCCATACCCTCGTCAATGGTGAAGCCCATCTTCTCCCATGCTCCCACGACTTGCTTCTGTGCATGCACGCACACCAGCCCCTTCCACTTGGGCACCTCCTCCGCCGTCGACGCCCCGATCTGCTCCAGCCCCATCGCCATGATGCTCGGGTCAAAGTAACTCGGATTCTTCTTCAACCACGCCAGCGCCGTGCTCACAAGTAGCAGCGAGATCCGGTGTCCTCTAAACCCTTCAACCACCGCCAGTCTGCCGAGCTTCACGTACGGCTCGATCCCATCATGCAGATCCGTCGCGCGGTCCGGCCCCGCAAACGGCCGCGCCGCCGATGACCGTCTCTCCTCGCCCACATGCTCCGCGGCGCCCACCACGCCGTCCTCTTTGATGGGGCTCTTCATCTCCTCCTCGGCCGTCTCGCGGCCTCCTTCCTTCGACTTCACTTCCACGAGCTTGCCGTCCCAGTAGACGCCCCCGTTCTTGGGATGCGGGTCGTGTGGGAAGGGCACGAGGCGAATGGTGCCGATGGGCGTGGTGCGGGTGCTGCTCCGGCGCGGTTTAACGATGTTACCGGCATCGTCGAGGACCTCTTGCTCAACGACCTTGTTGACCGAAGCGTAAGAGACCCAGTGGCACGCACGGCTGTCGTCGGCGTCGAATTCGTTCTCCGCTGGCACGCCCTGCTCCTTTACGAAGACCTCCTCGCGGACCTCCATGGCGTCGCAGAACTCCTTCGGTATGGTGGCAGGCTGCTCATCGTGCGGGCGGCCGCGGATGTATGCGTCGAGTCTCGTGGGCTCCAGGAAGGAGGTGAATGGCGTTCCCATGTTTTCGTCGGGGATAATTGTTTTAAATTAATTTGCGAGAATTTATCGTAGGTTAGGGCCTGGGTTTGAGTGAGATGCGACGAACAGGTCCTGGAGGTTTTTCGCTTCTGGAAGTAGGTTCTTCTTATGTGCTGATGCGAGGTTGGAGTCAGGCTCAAACAGACAAACCGTCAGGAGTGCGTGTCTTTTGTGGCCGCGTCAAGTTATCTAGATGCTGTGTTGGGAAAGACGCAACCTAAAAGTCTCGTCTCAATCCATCAAACGCATGAGTGAGGTTCAGGCAGGCACTAATAAGAGGGCAAGTGCAGGTGCGCTTGACAGGTGCAGGAAGGGACACACAAGCAAACAGAAAACCGGGGAAAGTACCCCCGCCACCGAGTCTAACGTAAGGTAGATAGTCAGCCCTGGTCGGATACTTGGACTCCTGCTCCCACCATCCAGACTTTGCGACGCATCCCATGTGCTCAAGATGCCGTCCCTCTTCCCAGCAGGAAGGGCAAATTCTAAAAATGCTCCCAGCCGCAGGTACATTGGAACTGGGGCGGGGTTTGCCTGCGGCAGAGGGCATGAAATGACGTTTGTAGGCACACCTCCCCCGGTCCCCCGAGTGGCGTTCAAGCCGCCGATCCAAGCGGCGTGGTGGGGACCCTCTCAGGACCGGACTCCGGAGAAACAGTTGGTCATCCGCGACTTGGCTCACCTTTGCATCCATCTGAGGTTTTTCAGGGTCCCCAACTTCACGTGTGCTTCCTGCATGTGTGGGCTGGAAACATGCTATTGGACAAGGCATCAAGATCGACGTGCGCAAATCTGAGGGGCCATACATAATGCGACATGGGCGGCGGCGAGCTTGATCTGACATCGCGGGCAGTAGCCCCTACCTATCACCATTGCAACTGTGTGAATGTGGGGGAATGTATGTATTCTTTTTGCTTGGCTTCGTTTCGGGAAGCGTCTTCGGACATCTTCATTCCCAGCCTATTCCCTGCTGGATTACGTCTTCCAGCACCGGAGCAGGTGTTCGTATCTCGGGGCAAGCTGCAAGGTTGACTTCTCTTCTTGTGGAGTTGTCTCTTTGTTTCCATATTGTGTACACCGACATTAGAGCTACATGCATTAGGTGCAACGACACTGTTGTCACTTGTCAGTTTGCAACATCTCGCCACGCATCAACCGCATTGACTGTAAGCTACCGAGTGGCTTAATGTGGTTGACGGCGCAGCGGGCATATATATAAGAGTCAATCTCTCAAGGTCCCAGGCTCTAGAAGAGGAGGCTCAAGTCCAGGAAATGGCAGCGAAGAGAGACAATGATCTTTATCTAGAATCAAAAGCAGACACTTTTGGATGCGATAGTCAGTAGCGTGGCAACCGAGACGGTGCGGCGTGATGTCTCCCATACCGGCATCATGGAGATTTGTTCGTGCGCCGTGATTGCATCAGTCTTGACCCTTTAGCCATGCGCAATCATGATCACATCAACGGCACGTACAAATGTAGATGCAGCCTTCACCAGACTTGTCCTCAACGAAGGCATCACCGCCTCTGTATTTTGCATGCGTTAAAAGCACTGGACGTTGCCCTAGAGGCAAGGTAGTGTCCAAAACCCGGAAATGTAACTCCTCGCACAAAAAAGGCTTTCCCAGCAGTAGTTCATCCTCTCGGTATCAAGCTCTCCTCCGTATTCCAGCCCGCGCGCATACTTCTACCGAGAGAGAGAAGGCTTATGCGGCAGCAACCTCGACGCTCTGCTCAACGCCATCGGCGCTGCCAGAGTTGACCTTCTTGCCGGTCTTGGCAATGGTCTGCAGGACCTTCTCGTAGGGCAGGCTCTCCTCGGCGACGACGGTGGCGGTCTGGCTGTCGAGGGAGACCTCGTAGGACTTGACGCCTGTTTAGGAGCAACCACGTGTCAGCAAAAATCAGCTTTAAACATTGTCCCAGGGACGTTTTGAAAGCATCGCCGGGTATGCGTCTGGTGTCACCGCCGTTTCGGCGCCAGGACACATGTACAGCAATCACCAAGTCCAGCGCGGAACGTCCTCTCTACGCAAAAAGCACTCACCATCAAGCTTCTTCAGGACACGGTCGACAGCGCCGGAGCAGCCGCCGCAGCTCATGCTGACGTTGAACTTGTAAGTGTGCTCGGCCATTTTGATTGTGGGTGGTTTCGAGAAAGGATTCGAGAGGTTCGGTAGTTGTGGTATGTAAATGGGAAGATGTTCCGGAATAGCGTTTTTGGCGGGGTAGGATAGCTCAGTAAAAAAAGGAGGGGCAGTGGCTCGGTTTGTGTATGGTGTCCGCTGTACTAGATGATGGACAGTTCTTCGGTGGCTTTCTTGTCTTACTTCGGGATCAAAGGGGTATCTCAAACTCGACAACTTGTGTTGAATGGGACGAGAAGGAAGGGACGAGGTTGATTATATATCCAACCAAAACCAGCATTATTAATTACCGTGGAATCGCATGCCGACGTACGCTTCAGCTGTCGATGGCGCAAGAGCTCCCTTCAGGTAAGCAAGCACACCTAATACCCGAAGCACCACAGTCCATGCCCCCCCAACCCCCCGGACACCGGCATCAGCGCTCCAATCGGCCGTCACCCCCCGAAGGTCTCGTTCTGAAACTTGCTCACCTCCAGCATGGCTCCCGCCATTCCCTTCCAACCCCAACCCAAAGAAAGAACCAAAGAACCAACCAGCAGGACTACACTGCAGACCTCGACCAAATGTCTGTCTGTCCCTTTCCCCTGAAACGTGCCCCATTCCCGCCCGTACCCGTTGAGCGCATTTCATTTCACATCATCGCCGGCTTTCACACCTGCAGCGTCCCAAGGTCATGCCCCTGAAAAGCCCCTCCCCTCCAGATCGGCGGCGCTTGTGCATCAAGCATCACCTCTCAGTCCCGGAGCTCGGGAAAGCTCAAGGTGTCCTTTTTGTTCCCACCATGGTTGCTGCTCCTGCTGCTGCTGCGCTCAGCTCCCCTCCATGGATGTCGCGTGCGGTCGAACCCGTCTCGGGTAACTGACGGGGTGCAGGGGTCCGTGTGCAGATGAGCCCAGCCTTCATGAGCTGGGCAACGGCAGGTTTTGTCGAGGTTCCATTGTTGAGACTCGATATGTTAATGGACTTGTTCCATGCAAGTCTGCTCTATCTGTCTACGTGTCGATACTGCAGAGGAGGGACAACTTTTGCCCACCTGCCGAGCAAATCCTCCCGATATTCACTCTAGTTAAATCCACCGGGCATCCGGGGTTCACTGTCGTCGACGTCCTCATCGGCGTCCACCAATGGCGGCAGCTCGTCGTCCTCCGGATCTTCTTCCTCGTCCTCCGGAAGCCCGCCCTGCCATCCGCCAGGTACCAGGGACGCCAACAGATCCGCAAGTCTTGCCACAACGCCGGCGGACGGCGGCTGACGTCCATCACCTTCCTCGAGGTCGTCGTCATCATCAATGACAAAGTCGCCCTCCCACGCGTTGCCCTCGCCATCCTCGTCATCGTCAGGGAACGCACCCATCATCGCTCCCGCACCGGCGCCCGCCGCACCAGCACCTCCCATCACGGCGGCCCGCTCTTGCTGTCTCCTCAGCATGTTCATGAGCTGTCTTTCTTGCGCCAACATGTCCCGTTCGCTCGGTCCACTGCGCCAGGGCATCTGCGTTCCCTGGCTTGTGAAAATGTTTGACTCCTTGGGCGGCGGCAGCGGATCGAAAGCGTAGTTGGGCTCCTGCGTCAAGATCGACCTTGGGATGCCGCCGAGCAGACTCGGCGTATCCTCAAGCCACACCCATCTGGCCGTCCGAGTGTCTGGTTGCCTGTCTTGCGGGAGGCTCTCTGTGGGCTTCTTTGCAACCTTGACGGCTTCCTGGAGTACTTCGATCGCCTGAGTGTTGTTCCAGATATCCTTTGCCTGGTGCACGTAGAGCCGTGTCCAGAAATCGCGTTCATCAGTGTCAGGCTGCACAGCCCAGAGAGGAGGGGGCGCCTCGAGGTTGAGCGCTTGAAAGATGGCACAGTACAACCATGGAAGACGCTCCATGCCAGCCACAGCGGCCGTCTTTGCACCTTCGAAATCACCGAGTTGCAGCTTTGCCAGGACTAGCGTTTGCGTGATGTAAGTGTCGTCCGTCTCTTCCGACACATACTCCGGGGTGTTTAGGAAGTCGACGAGCCACTGTGCCTGTCGCGCGCGAATGGCAAGGACATGAATGAAATACTTCATGCCGTAGGGATCGTTGGGGTTCAAGCCGTAGAGCAGTTTTGCCCATTCCAGCGCTGTCCTGTAGGTTCCCTTGCGCACCAGGCTCTTTAGATATGTGTACCCAGCAAGCCAGAGCTCGCGGTTCTCTGGGCGGCGGAAGTCCAACCGCGCCTTGCCCTGTTCCAGCTTCTGGCGGAAAGCAGACGTTGTGGCCCGGCCGAACGTGAACAGCGCCCTCTCGCAGAGGTCTGCCGCAAGAGCTTGGTTCTGGTCTTGCACGGCGACCTTGCTCACCTGGAGCAGGGTCGAGATGTGATAGGGGTGCCGCATCAGCAGCTGAACCAGCTGCATCGGATCGCCAAGCTGGACGCAGCTGAAGAACATTATCTGCACATTGTCGTAGGCTTGCTCGTGGACAAAGGCGAACTCCACGAGACCGTCCGTGCCCTTCTTGATTTCCTTCATGACTAGACCGACGGCCGTAGCACGCGGCCAAGTTTCCTTGCCCTGGACAAAGACGTTGCGCCGCAGTGATATCTCAGGGAGCTTCTTACGCGGGTCGCCTCGGAGAGCAGTCTCGAGGTCGACGCCCTGGTTTGTGTGCCGCTGCGCTCTCCGCGCCGCCTCCAGCTCGGCCCTCTCCTCTTCCTGTGCCGTCTGAATAGCTTCCTTTCCGAATAGCGCGCGCATTTCGTTGATGGCTCGAAGGTACTGGGTGTTGATCTGCAAAAGCTCATCGACGTCCCGGCTTCGCTGCGCAAGATTGGCTGCGGCATTCGACTCGTCCTTGCGAGCAGCGCTAAGCTCCTCAAGCGCTCTGTCGATCTCGTCGTCCTTTTCATCTTCCGACTCATCCTTGATCTGCGCTGCCTGCTTCTTGGCCTTCTTCTTCTTTTTCTTGTTCTTCTTCTTTGCTGGCTGCGGCAGGGGTTCGGGTTCCGGCTCAGGCTTCGTCTCCTCCTGGGCATCGTCAGACTTTTCGTCGTCCTCATCATCGTCGTTGTCGTCGCCGCCACCTAGGGCTGCGAACAAGCTCTGGCGGGGCTTGATGGGTGCAGGTTCGGGCTCGTCATCTTCGCTAGACTCTTCGGTCGCCTTGGTCTCCTGGAGCTGTTCGAGCTCTCGCTGCTTCTGCAGCTTGCGAAGCTGACGGCTCGACATGATGGCGAGTTTGTAGCAATTTTCGCGTCAGTTTTGGTGTAATTGAGGCAAATGCGACAAATAGAAGGGAAGTCGAGGAGAAGAATCTGTGCTGTCGGAAAGGCTGCTTGCAGTAATGCGTCACGCCGAAATGCCAACATGACGTGTGGCGGGGTTAGGCGGGGCAGAAAATTGGCCTACACAAATCCATGGATCTTACGGAGAAGGAACGTGCAGCTACAAACATTGCCGCCAAAACCAGATGAACCTCAACTCGACCACATGCTACCACCTAGGTACAGAAAGCATCATTCCTCAAAGTCTGAGTCGCACACTGCGTTATCGGAGTAAAGTCAACTTCCCTACATCTCTGCATATCGAGTCGTACAAACTATCAAAATGTGCATGGAAATATCTTGAGGACAAGACAACTACAACCACGACAGAAACTGCTTCCCAAACACGGCATTTTTTGTGGTACTTATTCAATGGCGGTGACTGACAGTCTTTGTATTTTCTGCAAACGAGGCCCAGACATCACCTCGCTTGCTTGTTGCCTGTTTCTAGGAGTACCACCAAAAAAGACTGCTGCTTTTCCGTTTCGTCATCCCATGTCGCATGGATCTCTCCCTAGTTCTTTTCGTAGAACTCAATGCTTGCCACCACGCCTGAAATTCCTTTTGTCGTCATTCGCAATCATGAGACCGCAGCTCTTGCGGCTACCACTTGCCAAACTCCAGCCGATCCCATGCGTATCAAAATAGCAGTCCTATGATTCCTGCCCTTCTGGCCAAACCAATAAGGGACTTGCCAGCCCATTGCTCCGTCGCCAACGGAATCCGAGAAAACCCGATAATCGAGGGAGTGATAATACATCATAGAAAGTGTTGTGAAAGGAATCCCTTTTAGTTTCTCCATGCGAAACTGAATGACGTCCATAGAAATCATGTACTTTTCTTCTTCATGTCTGTGATTTTCCCGCGATACTTGCCACGCGGTCCAACTGTAGACATCCGAGCTGCATGCGGCTCCTAGTTCGCAGCTGGAGGGGTAGCACCTTGACCGCCACGGCCGCGGAAGCCACCTCTCGTGCCACGACCGCCGTAGCCACGACCACGGCCGCGACCTCTGCCACGGTAGCCTCGGTAGCCGCCATCGACACTGCCCTGGCCGAAAGTTTCCATGTTCTTGCGCTGCTCCTCGCCGCGCCACTCACGCCCACCCGGCTTCTGGCCGTTGTTGTCAGCGCGGTCTTTGGCTTCGCTGGAGATGTTGTCAAAGAATGACCGGGTCTTGTTGTAAGCGACCGGCGGGTTGGCACCAGTCGTCTCGGCGACGGGCACCTCGGGCGCGGCTCCGTTAGTTGGGGTCTCGCCCAAAGGAGAGCCGGCGATGGCTTCCTTGACCAAGTCGTCCTTGTTAAACTTGGCGTTGGCTTGAGCAAAGTCGAAGTCCGCATCGGGAACGTCGACCTTGGCCTGACCTTGTCCCTGTCGTCCACCGCGGCCACGGCCACGTCCACCTCCAGGGGTAGTTCGAGCAGCATTTACTCTCATCTCGTTGACCTTCTTCGTCAAGTTGTCCATAGCGTTGCCGTTGCCCTGAGGGGGCGGAGCGGAGACGGCAGCGGCGCCGGCGTTCATGTTGGCCATAGCAAGAGCGACGGCGGCCTTTGCGGCCTCGGTGGCATCTCTCACTGTCGCAGCCGTCGGTGCGGCAGCGGCCTTGGGCGCAGACTGCGCAGCGGTGTTCTCGTTAATAGGAACGGGGAATGCCTTGGGCATGGACGCAGCCAAAGGAATGGCGGGCTGAACGCGCGCAGGGTTCTTAGGTCCTGTCGGCACAGGCAACTCGACAGGCTTGGAGGGCCCAGCTGCATTTAAAGAAGCAGCAGTAGCCTTGACCTCGGCAACCGAAGGCTTCGACTCGACTGGCGGGGTAGGTGCGGGGGCCTGCTGGAGGCCAGGCTGAGGAACCGCCTTGGGTTCACTCGGAGCTCCCTGTGCCGCGGGGGTAGCGGGCTTCTGCTTGTCACCAGCAGCGCCGATTGGCGTAGGCTTCCCCTCCTGGGCGCCGGGCGTGCCACGGTTCTCGGGGACCTGGCTGGGCGCACCACCAGGGCCTTGAGGGCCAGGAGGACCACGAGGGCCGGGGGGCCCAGGAGGGTAGTTGTAGTTGTTCCACCCGTCAGGTCCAGGAGGGAAACCTTGGCCGGGAGGGCCGGGAGGAAACCAGCCTGGGGGAGGAGGGTAAGGCATGCCGCCCATTCCAGCACCGGGGGCGCCGCGTCCAGGAGCAGGTCCCCATGGTCCAGGAGGCGGGTAGAAGTTGTTCTGGAAAGGAGGCTGACCGAAGCCGGGTGCCGGCGGCGGTTGGTTGGATCCTTGTCCAGGGCGAGGGCGAGCCTGAGTTTGGAGCATGTCAGCTGTGTCCAAAGAAGAACAGCATGTGCATATTCCAAGACAGAGTAAAGCCGTGAGTCAGAAGGAAGGCAACGGAAATTTCGACATCGTTTTTGCGCTTTTCCGACAAGACGATAATTTTTACATCCGCAATACTTCATCATACAGGCGTTGTCAAGGAGGGTAGGCAACAAGGACAGTACTTACGTTGACAATAGCCGGGTCCTCGGGCATAGCAGGAGGCTTGTTCTCCTTGATGGCCGGGTGGTCTTCGATCCTCAAGTCCTTGACATCGCTGCCACGGAAGATGATGTAGTCGTAAACCTGATCGGAAGGTGCTATCTCTTCTTCGGGTCTACTCCTTCGGCCCTCAGTGCCGAAAGAGCGAACATTTTCGAGCGAGACGGTGGACTCGTCCGAGTTGATCTCGTGAAGAACGCCGACATATCTAGAGGCGATGAGCAAGGGGACTGGGGAGCAACGTGGACGTCCACCAAGTCCTTACCGAATGTCGCTTTTGGAGATGAGAGAGATGCGAGATCTAAGAAGAAGGAAGTTAGCGAAATAAGTAAGATTGCGCGCATTTAAAGACGCGATAGGAGTGGATCGGGGGGCGTGGTGGACAGGTCTCCGTACCCTAAGAATTCTGACATCTCGGCTGTGGGAGGGGTCGCGTAAAGCACGCAACGAAGCTGGTAGTCGCGACTGCGGAACGATGAAATGAAAATAATAAAACCAAGTTGCGATTGATGCGCTGCTGGATAGAAGGAGGGAAAAATACAACGCGGGAGGAGGATGCGCAATGGTACGGGGGGATGGGATTGGGGGGGGTGGGAGTGGTGTCGAGAGGAAGAGGCAGGAGAGCGAGTAGGGGAGGTTTATTTGTGTGGAGGAAAGATTTGACCAGGACGGACCACTGAGCTGTGAAAGAAGCCTGGACGTGGAGTTTGAAAGGACAGAGAAAGCGAGAGGCTGAGGTCCCCACCCCTCACCCGACCGCATTTGGACGGAGCACTCCCACTGGCTGGCTGCTGCTCTGAGGGTCCGGCTGAACTCCGGATCAATACTGCCAGGTAGCAAGAACCTACCTACTCAGGACCTTACTTCTGCTTGAGCTCCTTGCTGTCAGCTGGCGTGCGGGGAGAGCTGAGCTGAGCTGCTGCCAGCATCCCGCCAGATTACCTCACTTCGCTTTGTGCCTTATTGAAGCTTAAGGTTGCTGGTGGACATCCATGCCCACAACGGTCTTTGAGAGGACTCAGGCACGCAGCTTCAAACAGACAAATGCCGGAGGCCACCTCACCATAAAGCTTAAGGACCTTCCCGTGGCGCTGATTTTGCAGTCATACCAAGTTTGCATGTTGCGCGTCTTGTCCTGAGTTTTTCTCGGCTTGATCAAAATTCAACTTCCTCTTTGCAACTCACAGTAACAAAGGCTCAACAACCGTCATTGACCATTCAAAGATGGGGAGAATATTGCTCTTATTACCGTTTCGTTAAGATTCCGATATAAGCTAACCCTCAGCTCAATCATGTTGCAAAACCGTACTTCATGGCCCATCCAACTGGCCACTCACATTCTATCCATTCTCCCTCTGCTGCGCTGGTACGCCTTTCCGGATTGTTCCCCAAAGCATATAACCGCCTCGTTCTGCTGTAAAGCCGCTGGCGGTGCCGCTGCCACTCAAACTTGGCATCATGGAAATCCTGGTTGTATCCAACGTCGTATTGCAAAAGCTTGGTTCGTCCATCAGCCCGATTCCTTCCGTAACCTCCGTCTTCTTTTCATCCTCCTCTTACATGTTCCTAAACATATCTCTCAATGTTCTTCTCGTCACCCTGGTCGACCAAGCTCTCAATCAACTCTTGGCGTCTCTCTGAAAGCTGCTCGAGTCTGGTTTGCTGCTCGTCTGCGGTCGCCACGTCTTCGTCTGCGGCATATGATCCTCTGGAATCCCTTGGTCGGAACTCGTTATTTCGGTTCCGGGGCAAGATTTGCTTCTCGTGTTGCTCGTTTCTCTTATCTCCACATTCTTTGAACTCCTTATAAGTTGGCCACTCTGTTTTTTTGGTCGGGTCCTCGGTGAAGTTGGCATGCCAGTACTCCTGCGCGAAACCCGGGAACAGCTTACACGATGAAAGCTTGTCGGAGGGCAAAAGCGTGGTGTTGTTGCTTCCTAGAGCTTTCTTCTCCTTGGCGGCCTCCTTTTCACTCCACGCAGCGTGTTGGATGGCTCTTTGCAAATTCTCTTGTCTGAGGACTGCGTATTCCGAAGCATCTCGGGGGACACAGGGAGAATTCGCGATGCGAATATGTTTCATTTGCTTCGATAACTTTTCCAGGATTCTCTTCTCTTCGTAGTTCTTGCTAACCCACTTTTTGGAATTCGAATGCCCGACGGCTGGGGTTACGTGATGTGGTCTGCCGATATTGTTCTGGTTCAACCTCTTTCGATCAGCAGCAGGTGCAGTCGGAGCGTTAGGCGGTGGCCGATTACCTGGGCTCTGTCTGCGAGACCGATCGGCTGCCGGCCCCTTAGGTGCATTGGGTGGAGGGCGATCTGCTGACGATCGGGCGCAGGCATCTTGGCCATCCTCGATATCGCCATCAAAGTTGGAAGCCGAGCTAGACCAAGTTCTACTGTTGGTTGAAGTCGGGGATCTGTCTTCTCGATGATTATCGAGAACTGGCGCGAAGGCAACAGCAGTGGTGTCGTAATTCTGTAGCTGGGGCATGACGGTGGTGGTCGGCGGGTACGCGATCCGATTGCTGTGGGTGACGCGACCAAGCATGAACTCGGAGGTCACAGGCATGGCATTGGTGAAAGAGTAGGTCCGTATGGGCGCTGGCGCTGAGCGACGCCGTTCATCGTGGAAGGGCATACCGAGGTTGACGGATGTTGATACGACACGAAGCGAATGTGACGACTTCGAGGGGATGAGGTGGCAAATAAGTATGGAACGACCGTTTGGGGCACGTCGTGATAAAGCAGGCGCGTCGCGCAAAAGATGATGGAAGGAAAACGATGATGGTTATGATGAGAAAACCCGTCCGTGATGCGGACGGAGGCGGCGGGTGGGTGGGTGGTGTCGATGCCGAGGAGTTTCGATGCCGTGGGACACTTGGGGGCGTAGGTGCAATGCGGATAGCGCCTCAAAAGAGCTCCTACTTTATGCAAGGCAGCAGCGAGGCAAGTGGCTGTCGAAAAGGTTACTGGCGAGACCAGAAAATGGCAGGTTCGGTGGAACAACCCTGAGCCTTCAGCCTTCGACTGGACCAAAGCCGACCTCAAGGTGAACGAACATTGAACATCAGCCGGACCACTTGACTGTGTACTATTCCGTACGTATCCTATCTTTTGAATTTTCGAAGAGACTTCCAGAGTATTCATTCGATCCAACAGGACACAGAAACTTGCCTCAATAAGTTCACCTAGACCGAACAAGGAGGCGACGATAAAGGAGTTGTTCCATAGGCTAAACACATCCAGAACACGCCCCAAAGACCAAGAAGACCCATGCAGAGCCGATGAATCCCAGTTGCAGAGGTAAACTGGCCACAATCTGTCGCACAACTTGGGCGGCGAAAAGTCAGTCGGAGATTTGGATACTCCTGGGCATCGCGGAATAAGATGATTGCGGGCAACATGAGGAAAGCACACAATATCGTCTGCTCAGAGAAAACCACCCTATTCAACTCTGGCTCGAGGGTAAGTTCTGTTCGCAATTTCGGCAAGTTTTCCTGAGAACAGAAAACCATTAGTCGGTCAAAGCTGGACAACCGTCAACTGATGCATGGAGAAGCAACACACCGGTACCCAGTCCAAAAGGTCTTATGATGAGGCGCAACCCCTCGTCCATGATCGGTGATCATGTCAAGGTGCAAAAGAAGGCTGTTTTCTTGGGTACGTGATCCCGATCAGGGTGCGCAAGCCCGTGACACTCCAGCACCCCTGAGGGCTAGGCGCTCTTTCCGCCATAGCGACACATGTTATTGCCTACCTCCTGACAGATCGAACAGCTTGAATACTGGAAGCTTTCAGTATCATTATTTCGAGGCCATTTTGAAGGCGCCCATCTCAGCGACCGTCCACAATGAGGCTGACGTGCAGATCCCGCACAGGCTTCGCAGGTTCCGCCGTCGAGAGCCAAACCGAGCTCTCTCGCCATCGCAACCTCTACTTGATTTTCGAATCCTCAAGAACGTCTGTCTCTCGGCTGTTGTCCATCGAAATCAGGGATTAGATTATCAAGACCATTTCTAATGCTTATCGAATCCTCAAACTATTCGTGACTTGTGCCAATCTAATCCAAGTAGTGCTCTGCGCCAGGCATGAAGTTCTTCTTCTGGTCGTTTCATCTTACAGATCATTTCTCTGAGCCTGCATTTTTCGGGGTTTTTTTTTTCCCTGTTTGTGCTTTTGAATGAACAATACACTGTTTTCGATGCCGTCACGATACCCTCAAACCTTCACAGCTGGGTTAACACATATATGCGATAATTGAATAGACAGGATTAGTACACTTTCGGTGCGACCCCACACAAGCCGAGGTGTCCATGCAACGGCCGTGCTCTAAGCACTGGTTCCCAACGAATTCGATGCCCCCCCCTCCAGCTTCAAGACAATCTTTCAACCCTACCACAAGTGCAGCTACTACACACCGCACTGCAACACTTCTGGGGGAAACTGTCACCACAATGGCCGCCAAAATCACGCTCAAGTTGAGCAGTCGCTGTTAGTAGTTCCTATATGTCTCCTGTTCTGCGCAATCCTCAGACCATGAAACTCCCCTGCCTGAAAAGAAAAATAAACTTACACGCACCAAACAGCTCCCAAGCAGCCCGTCAAGAAGCTCCCCGAGTCGATTGAAATCTCCCCCGATACTACCGTTGAGGATGTTAAGAAGCTCATCGCTCGTGAGACGGGCTTGGGCGACTTCAACCGCGTCGGTCTCTTCGACCCTTCCACACAAAAGACTCTGAAGAACCGCAAGGCGCAGATTGGCACCGAGGCCGCCGTGATGTCCGCAGGACAGGTCCTCGTCAAGGATCTTGGTACGTTGAAGCTTCATTGCCTACCTCCGAAATCCCCAATCCCTAACAATTGATCACAACAGGCCCTCAGATGGCATGGAGCACCGTCTTCGTTATCGAGTACCTCGGACCCCTCCTCATCCACGGTGCCTTCGTCGCCCTCCGCCCTTACATCTACTCTGGCGCCTCCAACAAGTCCCTCTCCCCGACCCAGCTCCTCGTCTTCGCCATGTTCCTGGGCCACTTCATGAAGCGCGAGTATGAGACCCTCTTCGTACACAAGTTCTCCGCGAACACCATGCCCATGCGGAACATCTTCAAGAACTCCTTCTTCTACTGGGCCTTCTCTGGCCTCCTCTGCGCCTGGCACGTCTACTCCCCGACCTCCCCCACCGCCCTCGCCCGCAACGACGCCGTCGACGTCCTCGGCACAATCGTCTTCCTCTTCGGCGAGGCCTCCAACGCCCTCGTCCACCTCAACCTCGCCAGCCTGCGCTCCCGCGGCGGCACCGAGCGCCAGATCCCCCGCGGCTACGGCTTCTCCCTCGTCACCTGCCCCAACTACATGTTTGAGATCATCTCTTGGATCGGTGTCGTCATCGCCTCCCGCAGCTGGGCCGTACTCCTCTTCATCGTCATCGGCGGCGTTCAGATGTCGCAGTGGGCTAAGGGCAAGGAGCGCGCCTACCGCAAGGAGTTCCCCGAGACTTACAAGAAGAAGAAGTTCGTCCTGCTCCCCGGAATCTTCTAAGCGCCTCATTACGTGCGCGAGCTCGAACAGCAATCAAAGCATGGCTGCCCTGGCCCGGTGACAACACTGGCGGCCTGACAAAAAGTTATGAGATATCATGAAGTGCATACAAGACATATAGACCAATAATCCAGGCGCAAAAGTCGTTACCGCTGCTTCCGCGTGTATCTCGTCTCGTAAAGTGTCATACGTCGTAACAAAGTGGTATCGTGTCCCGTTCAAACCCATCCATCACAGTGTCGAGATAGAAGTCGTCTCAGACCCCTTCGCATTACTCGACCCAGCCTCGGTAACGCTCTGACTCGCCTCGGAGCAATTCTCGTGGCTCCCATCCAGCTCCATCGCCCCCTCAACCTGCTTCCCCTTCCCTTTCCCCTCCTCATCCTCACCCTCTCCCATCCTCACGTCTCCATCCTCGCTGCCACTCCAGCTGCCGCTTCCACTCCAACTCCCGCTCCCGCAACTCTCGCAACTCCCCTCCCTCACCAACCGGAACGTCTCCTCCAGCACCAGAAAATCCCTCTCCAGGACCTCGGCCCAGTTCTGCACGTTCCCGAGCTCTTTCACCCGCCGGGCCGCGTCGACGGTGAACTTGGCCAGCTTGTCGTTCTCCTTGCGCAGCGCATCCGTCGCCTTGGCCACGTCGCGCTCCTGCTTGTCCAGCGCCGCCGCGTTGGAATGCAACATGCGCGCGCGGGTCTGCAGCTCCCCATCTAGCATGTTTCCGATGGACGCCACCACCGCCGCGCGCGCCTCGGAGATGTGCCGCTGCTGATCCTCGGAGGGGAGCGTCTGATGGAGCGGCTGCTGCTGCTGCTGCTGCTGCGGAGCGGGGCCGGGAGGACCCCCGGAGACGGAGGTGTTGCTCGACTGCGACTGTTGCGGGCGCGCCGCGCTGGAGACGCTGAGGTGTTGGGATGTCGTCGTGGCGCTTGATGACGACGCCGGAGCCGGAGCCGGCGCCGGCGGCGGTGCAGGGGTCCTCGCTGCGGAGGACGAGGATGAGGAGAACATGATGCCGAGGCGGGTGGGGCTCTCTGCTTCTTCTTCTTGCTTCGCACGCGTCCGCTTCTTACGTTGTTCGTAAGCAGAGACTTCCGAAGTTGCCGTGCCGCGATATGTAAGCAATGATGCGCGCAACGTCCCGGGTGGCTGGATGTTTGCGAGACGGAGGAGGAGGGGAGTTGGATCTAACGTAGTCCTAATACCTATCTAAATCGGGTAACTCGCGCTGCGGACGAATCAGAGCGTGCGGGAGCCTCGAAGTAGAGCTCCCCGCAGGCGGGGTCCTCCCGACCTAGTGCGGAGGGGTGGGGACGACCCCGGCATGGGATTTCACTGATATCGAGCCTCCTCCAAACGGCATGTCTCCTATCAGCTGTTTTAGCGTGCCTTTGTGTATTTTTCACATAAATTTCATGGTTTTGGTTGCGCTTTGGAAGTACATTGCTTTGTGTAATCCTTCGTTCTTGAGACACCTCACGTCAGCACTTGCCGCTCCCCAAATGCTGCCTGGTAGTACGTTCCTGAATCTGGATCAGCAAGCCAGACAGGAATGGCTAGACAGCAGCCTCGTTACGGAAGTCGAAGCTTGTCTGCCTTGATTACACGTTTTATCCAGGGCGGGGTGGTCGAGAAGGATACCTACGACGAAAGAACTTTTGTTACTGGTGTTCTCATTCTAGACAGTAAATATTCATCGATAAATAGAGGACGACTCCCTCTTGGATACAATCTTTTCAAAATCATCTTTTGATAACATCTTTCCTCACTCTACTTCCCACTAAAACTTCATTCACTCATCCCTGCCAAAAGAAGCACGTACAACACCGCCAAGATGGTTTCCCTTTACAACGCCTCCATCCCCATGATGATCAAATACCTCGGGAATCTCAAGCTCATCCTTACCAAAGCTGAGAAGCACTGCGTCGATAAAGGTCTCGACCCCCAGGAAATGATCAAGTTTCGTCTCATTGAAGACATGCGAAGGTAGTCTCTCCATCTGAACCCCCCTTCCCGCCCTCCTTTCGGAGCAAAGTCCACCCCTGACTAACATCAAACCCCCCCACCCATAGCCTCGACTACCAGGTCCAGTCCTGCTCTAACACCGCGAAATTCATGGCTACCCGTCTCGGCAAGCAGGAAGACGTCTTCTTCGCAGACGACGAGACCACCTTCCCCCAGCTCCAATCCCGCGTCGACCGCACCGTCGACATCCTCAAGGCCATCCCGCCCGAGTCATTCGAGGGCAAGGAGGACGCCGAGGTCATCCTCGAGTCCAAGATGGGCAACTTCAAGTTCACGGGCTACACGTACGCGATCCAGTACGCGTGCCCCAACTTCCACTTCCACCTGGGTTCTGCGTACTGCATCCTGCGCCACTTGGGCGTGCCTTTGGGGGCGTTTGATTACCTTGACTCGCAGAAGGATTTATTCATCAAGGTGGACAAGGCTTCTTCTTAGCAGACTCTGCCGGGGTTTCTAGTGCGCAGGGAAGGGATTGAAGCAGTATTAGACATTAGTTAACTTCACTCAGTTGCGTGGGTAGTTAGAGGCTTCTGGGCTGGAGAGTTGAAGAATAGAAAAGCGTGAAAGATGGTCACTTAACCTGGGGGAATCTATGAATAGTATGAATAAGAACGTTAGGAAGCACGTCATGACGTCCGAAGTGGTCTTGTTCTCGCGCCCTCGGCCTCCGCCTTGCCAAGGCTTACATGGGCATTCCTCTGCTCACTTTTCACACTTTTCCTTCAGTTGCCTTTAGCTACTCTAAAAGTCTCTTTCACTCATGTTAGTAGCTCTTCCTGTGGTCTTTGCTCCTTCTATCATGCAGTCTTGGCCCCCTGCCAAGTGGCCGCTACCCCGTAACTCTACAAAACCAAATAGGCAAGCTTTCCCGGCTAGTACGCGCCTACACACCATTGACCATCAACCATTGACTTCTATGTATTTCAACAAGCAGACCCACAGTCGACGTAGCAAGGCGCAAAACGAGCAAGTAATCCCTGTGATCATTCTCGTCCCTCTCGCTGTTTGATCTTGCGCAGGGGGGAGTAACCCAAATGTGGAGATCGTGGAGTTCTTTAGTGCTTCACGGCGAATACGAAAAACCCGAACACTCCGCGTCCCGGGACAAACGGCGCAAAATAGCCTCTCACGACTCATGACATGCTTAATGAATGTAAAAAATATGCATGTCTAGACTGGTACGCAGTGGAGGAGTTGCTAAAGATAATCTCTCGGCCGGGCCCATAAACTGCCGAGTTAGGAAGACAACGGCCGACAGGACTCGGCTAGCCGGATGCTGGGTACGCCAAACGCTGCTACAACTGTTCCAATCATCATGTGGAACTATGTAATTATATCTTGGCTATGTTTCGGTGGTAAAGATAACTTGCGCATGATCTAGTTCCCCCTTGATTTATCTTCGACCTGCCTGCTGCTATGTAAAGACTAAGTTTGATGACACTGCCTCTCTCGCTGTATTTGACGTGATTTTCCTGTGAGAGGTAGACAGTTCTCAGTCATGTCATGAGGCATGAAGCAGCTCTGCTGCTTGTCATAGATGCGAGGGAATGTGTATATATGTTCTCAAGCAGACGATGGGTAGGTAGAATAGTTGAGCTGATAGCACCAGGTCTTTCAATACACTCTTTAGGCTCATCACGCCGATTACGCCAATAGCGCGAGTTACGTTCATTATTACTGTCATTCCTTATCAGATCTGTCCTTCCCTCTCGACATGAAGTCACTGCTATATTGTGCCACCCTGGTCTCGGTTGCGTCTGCAGCCCAGGTAGACTGGGTAAGTATCAAACAGCTTCGCAAGAAAGCAACCCTTCCGCTCTGCCAAGGTTAACAAGATGAGTAAAAGACAGTCGGCATGCCAATGCATGCGTTCATGACCAAAGCAACGCAATGCCCCGAGACCTATGCCGACGCCGGCGCGAACTTGACATACCTCCCGGTCTTCTCCACGGACAAAACCGTCGTCGCGGGCGCCGAGCAGCCAGCAAACGCAGGGAAAACATTCTACTTCACAAACGGCTTCCACACTACGGCCGGAGAGCGCTGGGACTCGGCCACGCGCACCGGCATCCAGAACGCCGAGCCAGCCGCGACGGGCGGCGGCTGCTGGTCCATCTCCGACGACCAAGGCGCCACCATAACGCCGGTGACGTGCACGTACGCGGACAACCAGACGTTCTGGGTGGAAGCCTGGAGAGCGCCCGCGGCGTCGGGGCCCTTCCAGATCGTCAAGCAGGGCCTCGACCGGTTGACGGTCCCCGCCAACGCGGGCGAGGCCATCGGATGGGCCGAGTCGGACGACGTGTCCGCCTTTTGCTTCTACGAAGCCGATTCCGGCGACGTCGTCCGTTCCAGCGAGGCGCGCGCCGAGGACCGCGCCTCCACCATCGCCGGCGCAGCAATGCCCGACGGCCCCGTGGACCTGATAGAGCTCCCTGGATGTATGGCCGACGACGTCACCTACGCCCCGCGGAGCATGGACTGCCTCGTCGCAAAGACCGCGAATACCGTCCCGTCCAACTGTAGCACTACCCCCCAATCCCGAGACTGCGTGCTGCACCTCTTCCCGGCTTTCTGCGGCGACCTCCCCAAAGCCGCAGGCTCCAACTCAACCGGCGACGATGCCATTGAAGCTTGTCTGAGGCGTGTAAGTCAGGGCCCATGCGTCGCCAATCCCGCGGGAGCCGCTTGCCTTTCGGGCCTGTTCCCCGGCATCGTTTTCGCTACCGGGCCCCCGCCGTCCCAGTCTGCATCCCAGCGCCTGCGCCGGAGCTATTCGCGAACGTCCTTACACAGACGACATGAGGTCCTCCTCTACGGTCGCCAGAATGCCAGAGATCCCCTCTTCGGAGACCCCAACGAGAGCTGGCTCCCGGCCGAGGACCAGTTCTGGATCGGCTTCGCGAAGTCCATCATCAACTCGGCCGTCGACTTCGTGACGCATTTCGATGACGACCTGCGCGAGTTCCAGATCACGCTCTGCCATAGCATGGTCGCTGTCGTCGATGCCCTCAAGGGCGACCTCGCACCCCGCGTCAAGAAGGGATGCGACACCCTCTGGCGCCTTCATACCGGCGAGGCCATCCCTAGCCTGAAGTACCAGGGCGATCTCGAAAAGGCCGGTGGAGTGACGGCCGAAGTAGTCCAGATCCTCGCACCCGTCGCCGATGCCGTCGAGGCTGCGAAGGCACTAGGGGCCGGGAAGTACCTGCCCGATCTGCTGGGCAAGTTCGCCCCCAAAGCCGTCGAGGGCGGCCAGGTCCTGGAGGCCGCGAGCGCCGACAAGAGCAAAGCGGTGCGCATCTACAAGAAGGGGCCCAACGGCGACCCGGAGGTGTTCAAGACCACAAAGGACGAGAAGGTCGCGCTCGAAGACGTCGAGAACAACGGCTTCCTCAACTGCGAAAAGATCGCCCGCGGCGCCAGGAAGAAGCGTCAGGGCAGCTTGCTCGGAGACCTGTCGGACCTGGACCTGAGCTGCGACTTTTCCACCTTCGCAGACAACGTCGACGAGGGACGGGCCAACTATGACAGCGACTCAGGTTCCGAGTCCGAGTCCGACTCCGACTGGGAGTACGAGCCGCCGGCCCTGATCCCGGCGCACGTCAAGGCCGAGGGGCTGACCGCCGACGAGTCCACGCTCCTCGCGGATCTCAAGAGCAAATGGGACGGCTCCCGTACGGGCCAGACGTACATGCCCGACTTCGCCGACCCGGATCTGCAGTCCTTCCGCACGCGCATCGAGGCCACGAAAGACGTCGCCGAGCGCAAGAAGATCGTCCGCGACTTCGCGGCCAAGTACAAGCTCACGAGGTCCGAGATAGGCGCCTTCAAGGCGTGGGCGGATCTCTACGAGATCCACGACAGCGCGCTCAAGTCCGCGGCCGCCAAGATCCCGCCGTTCAAGGGGCTGGTGCGGCGGACTACCGCGCTGGACGACGCCACCATGACCATGCTCACCGACTTCGAGAGCGGCATCATCAGCAAGGGAGACAAGGGCGTCTACGAGATCCGCGATCTGGTCTCCAACGTGCAGAGTCTCGGTCTGGGAAGCAGCGGCGAACCGCCTCGTAAGTTCCTGGCCTCGAGCGCGGGCCTGACGGACAAGACGTGGTTTGGAGGAGACAAGATGTTTGTAATCCAGTCGGAGTCGGGCATGTACATATCGCCGGGCGTCTATGACGCCGACGAGCTGTATGAAGTCGATTTCCTTGATGGGGTATCGGGACGGATGAAGCTATTGGGCTACGATGGCACGACGGAGAACGGTGTCACTACGCCAACAGTATTTTACTTCCAGAACTTGCCTCCAGTCTGAAGCTAAAGCGGCGGTTAGCAGAGCGATTTTCCATAGAATCACATTTCGTTTCACCTTTAATGGTCATCCTCAAGCACCCAGAGCCTCAACTCGTCTTGCGGAGCCGTACAAGGAGTTTTAGAAGGCGGGACATTATCATCTCAAAATACCAGATGCATCGGCTTTCCCCTTTTTTCTCGCTTCAAATTTCTTCATCATACTTTCGTATAGCAGGTTAGCGCCTGTGGGCACAACTTATTGCATGTTGTGGTGACCAAGTCGATAGAGCCAGCATCAGCCGCAATTGAGGGGGTCCAGTTCTTAGGGGGAGGTTTTGATACGCCAGCCAATCTGTCCACCATGGGTATCGCGCCTGGTAGCTAAAACTGCACCCAACAAGCTTTAAACAAACCTCCTAGTCGTCATAATAACCTTCATACTGACCATATTGAGCCTGGGTGCTCACCCACTCCTCGTCGGCTAAGCCGCGCATCAAACGCCTTTGCAAACCCGACGCATCCTTGTGCCAATCACACGCATAGTCGCACTTGGGCATCTCGCTCTCTCCAAAATACTTGCAGATCTGCGCATGACGACACGCCGTCGTATCCTCGCAGTAAAGAGCGAGTCTCTGCAAGCTTTTTGCCTGAGCCTCCCAGTTCGATCCGTCGCGGTTGCCTTTTCTAATCATGCTTTGTACTCGCTGCAAATCTTCACGACTGTAATATAGGAAGCAGAAGCTGGCATTGCCGTCGCGCCCCGCGCGGCCTGCCTCTTGATAGTACCCTTCAAAAGACTTGGGCAGCCGCCAGTGAACGACGAAGCGGACGTCATTCTTGTCGATACCCATACCGAAAGCTGTAGTAGCCACGATAATATCATAGCCAGGCTCATTCTTCACCCAGCGGGATAGGGTTTGTTCCTTGGTCTCTTTTGTCAGTTTCGCGTGGAAGGGCCTTGCCCCCACGCCTTCATCCCTTAGTGCTGCTGCCAATGATTCGCATTCATCTCGCGATATGGTGTAAATGATACCCGAGACATTGTCCAGGCGCTCGCCGTTAGCTTCAAGCTCCGACTTGCGCGGCTCTTCTTTCCTTCTCTTGTACACGCTACGTATCCACGCGAGAAAGTCAGAGAGGCGGTTGTCGTCTTGGTCCTTGGTGTACCTTATTTCAATGTGCAGATTGGGACGGTATGCAGACATGACGAAGCTTTCGAGCCTAGCAGGCTGTTCCAAAAGACCAAGGGTCTTGAGTAGGTCCTCGCGAACCACTGGGTTCGCCGTAGCCGTCAAACAAATGATGGGCACTTTAGGGAACGTCTCACGAAACCATGACAAACGCTTGAAATCTTTGCGGAAGTCATGGCCCCATTCGGAGATGCAGTGCGCCTCGTCGACGGCGATGCGGGCCAACTCGCATTGCTCGTGGACCAGCTTGATGCGTCTCCTGAACGAGTCGCCAGAGCACAATTCCGGGGTCACGTACAACAACCTGATGCGGGGATGGCCGCTAGCTAGATCTTGGTTGATGCGATCTCTCTCAGCAGGCGGCGTGTTGCTGTTGAGTGAGCTGGCGTCGATGCCCGCCGATCGCAGGGCTTCAACCTGATTCATCTGATGGAGCTGTCAGTTGTCGGGCCTGACTAAGGCTACAAGGAGCATCCCTCACCATAAGACTGAGCAGTGGCGAAACGACAATGGTAACTGTGCCGCAACAGGAATCACGTTAGTTGACAACGTCTGGTCGTGCTCGGGGCAGTTTCGGGTACTTACTGCCGTGGTCAATGCAGGCAGGGAGTTGGAAGCAGAGACTCTTGCCAAAGGAAGTGGCAGCCTGGACGAAGACATCTTTGCCAGAGAGGGCCGCTGCGATGATTTCACGTTGCTGAGGCCTGTGATGAGTTGTCAGCTCCATTGTCATCGGCAAGAAGACGGAGGCGTGGACATGAAGGCAAGGACGAGGCATGTGCGGGCGTGAAGGTCTTCACCTGAAGGTCTCTTTCCCGAACTGGCGTCTGAGGGTATAGTCGATGTCGACGCATGAGTTTGAGCGGGATAGAGGAGGCATGATGGTGGGTGTCTGGAGTTGATGAGGATGTCGTGACGGGACTGTGCCCAGCCCCGATGTGTCTTGTTTGGCCGAGCTTGGATGGATGGTGGTGGTGGTGCAGGGCTCAGTGGCATAATGTTGCACTAGACCAAGATGAGGCTCCGGGCGTAGTCATGATCGAGCTCGGGTCCGGAGGTGGTCCGTCTAACGTTGGGCTTTGGGGGCCTTGGAGAGCCGGCCTGGCCGAAAGCCCTCAGACGGGGAGCGGAGCAGATGCAGCACCAAGTGGGCTCGAACCCGGGGAAAAAGTGTCCGGCCAAGAAGAGTGAACGCGTGTCGCACAGGCACAGGCAATCGGAGGTTTCCAGTTGTTCGGGTCGATGGGAGTCTGGGATATCTCGATAAGCCCGGATTTAAGTGGCTGAGCAGCTTCGAGTGAGGTGTTGAGACAAGAAATGTACAGTGAAAGACGTAGTCGACCAGCATGCAGCACCTACCAGGCTGCCTGCTTGCTGGGCCAATTGAATTATCCGATCTACCTAGTTTTAGGTAAGTCCAAGCCACGCATTGCCTTACTGAGATGGGGCACGGGGCAGCAGCCTCAGGATATCTGTCTAACTGTGCTCTGTTCACCACTTACCTTCGGTGAGCAAGTGTCTCAAGGTGAGCCAAAAGAAGTCTAAGGTGAGGACGGGAAGGCACGTTGGGTCAGACACATGGGGTCTTCCCGCACCATCCCTCTTCCACGGGGAAGGAAAGGAGGAATTGCTGACAGAGGGTGTACCCTGAATGCTCCGAAGGGGCAGGAGCAAGCAACGGCTACAGCAAGGAGGTGCCAAGACAGAATACGGAGGCGCCACGGTAAGAAGGGGATCGAGGAGCGTCGTATGTTTGCACCTCCACAGGGAGAGGTAAAAAAAAAAAAATACAAGAAGAGACAGAAGAGAAACAAGCTCCAGTCCTTCTCGGCCATTTCCTAATCTGGTGGGCTTTGCAGGCGACGCTGTCAAAGTGCGCAACCCGGGCCACCCCTTCCCGCACAGCTGGGACACTGACACTGGGGAGAGCACCTCAAGGCCTCAACAACATGAAGGGGGACAGGATCCCCCGAGTCCCCCAAGGCACGCTAGCGCAAACCAAAGCAAGGCAAGGCAAGGCAAGCCGGGGACGACGGGGAAAGGGGAAGCGCAGTATTTAGCGGCGGCTGCAGTCTTTAACCTCACAGCGGGCATGTATCAGTGGCAGCGGCCGCAACGGCCAAGCAGCAAGCAACATCACGGACGCTGCGTCTGCGTCTGCGCCTGCGCCTGCGTCTAGCCAAGGAACCTACTCACCTTACCTACCTTTACCCAAGATACCTGCCGTTCGCCCGCGCCCGCGTCTGCGGCACGCCTTGGATGTGCCGTACCCCCCAGGCTGCCTTACAAAGCTAGGCCCCAAAGAAACACCTCATCATTCCTCCCACTGGGCTGAGCCGGGCTTCAGCATTCGGGGCTGGTTTAATCCTGATTCAGACTCATGGCGCGATGGAAGGCGTGGTGGTTCCAAGGTGCATACGGCATATGCCACAAGGTGAGTCGCGGGCGGCGATTCTGCGCGTCTGTGTGGGCTACTCCTTTGGTCTGGATCGGATGGAGCTGGAACAGACTCTGGGTGGGAGTCGGAGGACGGCAGTTGGGTTGAAAAGGCTGAGCGCACCTCCGGACTCTGCCAGGTCAAAGGTAGAAATACATACGAGAAACGCGAAATCGCCTCACAGACGCAATATCTGACAGCCCGCCGGGACACGGCCCTGTATCTGCAGAAGCGAGTTACTGCATCTGCTGCAAAAACGTTGCGTCTGTCGACATTTGTGTCGGCATCTATCAATGAGATGATGGAAGTTGACCGATGGGCCTGCATACCCAAGACACCTCGCAAATAGTATCCGTACGGGAGGGCAACCCTTATTTTTGCGGTTTGGCGTCATCGCTTCCATTCGTGGATGAGGTGCCGTGACTGACGCGAACTATCCAGAACTCTGTAACACCCTAGCAGCGAACTGGATGTGTTCGTTTCCATTGACTTTCTGCTAGCCTGCTGCGCCTCTCCTTTCAGAGTTCATCTCACCAAAGCCCCCGGGTTGCCAGCTGCCAAGGATGCCACCGGGGACTGAGAGGCAGAAATTTTTCAGAAGGAAAAAAACAAAAAACCTTCAAGAGTCGTGTCGGGTGGTTGTGACATGGAGGGGTCGCGAAAAGCAAGGCAAGGCGAGGCAAAGACGGGGAAACACCGAACAAGAATTAAACGTGGAAAGATGCTTCAAGGTTAGCGTAGCAAATCTGTGTGCGAGGTTGAATGGAATGCAACGCTATCGTCCATTTTCCAAAACTGGTGTGTTTCCTGGTAGCGTCTTTGTTTCTGTTTCTCTTCTGCTGCTGTAACCGTTACCCGTTCTCTCCACTGCTTCTGGACTTCCGACTCTCGACACCCCCAGGCCAGCCCAGGCCCTGGCAAACGTTCCGTTTGATCTGTTCCAGCCCAGCCAGTAACAGGCCACTGCCGCGGCGCTTGTCTCTCGATTGCATCTTGATTCCTGTTATCCGTATTGCGACTGGGAGAGACAGATGCCAGGTAGGGTGCTGAGTGAGGTGTCACGTAAGGCAAGACAAGGAGTGACACAACAGCTGCAAGTACCATGCCCTACCTTACTGCTGCTGCTGCTGCTGCTCCTCGACGTGACATCAACCCGCACCAACACGACGTGAACCACCAGCGCCAGCACCAGCAGCAGACCAGTTCGTCGAGGACCGTGTGCGGCTGGGCTTGTTTTTCTTTCATGGTGGTGTGTGGCCCAAGTGTTTGTGGTGTAGCCACCAGATGCCTTATTTCAAACGAGGATGTGTTGTCACGAGCGCCAGCCTAAATTGAATATTTCGTCATGGAAACTCTCTGGAAGTTTCGAAGGGTTTATTTAGAGTGCTGCTTCGATCAAGTGCGCATCGATACTAAGAGTGTTGTGTAACAGGGCAGTCGAGTACTGAGCGAGGTGAGGTTGATGAGATGCCTACCTACGCAGTAGTTGAATGTCAACTTGCAGTACCAGATGTATATTACGAATCATAGTACTGCGAACGCTGCCAGATGTGCTGCTGCGTGTCGAGGTGCCTTGCATTTCTTGCGGCGCGCTAAAGAGGCGTTTTAGCCTGGATACTGGGTCAACGCCCCCTTTACTGTTACGGTTCACACCCCGGTCCCGATGCTTTTTTCTTTCTTTTTCCATCTTCTTTTCCCCCTTCCCCTGCTTGCTGGCCACTGAGGTTGGGCGGTCTCACGGATAGGTGGCAGGCTCTAAAGTTCTGTCCCAATCCCAGACATGCCGTCCATCCAGTCGCGTGCCTCGAAGCTTGTGGTACAGAATCGCCAGGCGTCTTCATTGGCCACCAGGACAGTGGCACAAACCGCTGCAGTCTCCAGTCGCCAACAGTCTGTGCGGCAGTCCAACCCAGGCCCCCCTAAAAGGGACTTTTAGAAAGCGCTGAGTGGTGCGGAACCTCCCTGAAAGTTGCCTGCCAAATCTGAAGGTGCCCGCGTGTTCAGTGTCCAGTGTCCAGTGTCCCGTCGCTGCACCAGTAAGGCGGGCGCCAGAATTGGAAAGACGTCCCGCTGTGTCCACCAGTCCGCCGCCGCCCCCTTTTTTTTTGGCGCTGTGAGAGATCCAGGGCAGCCAACCAGGCACTGCAACAAGCACCCCGGGTCCAGAACCTGCCCCGTGCCTCCCTCCCAGTCTCGTCTTCCTCCTCCTGCCTCTCGTTGATCCTGAGGTGCAGGTGCAGTCCAGTCCTGCTTTCCTTCCATTCGCGGGTTGCCTCTGCCGCTGCTGCAAATTGGCAGTTGCTTCCTGGGACTCCTCCTCCTTCCCTCCCACTGTAACCCCGGCCTTTGGAAGTGGAGGCGTGCGGCTCGCATCTTGCAGGGGGGCGTTTACCCAGAATTCCGTTACTGTTGCAGATGGTCGTCGGCCACCTTCAAAGAATCCTCATCCCTTCTTCCCAGATGCCCAATCCACCACCCAAGAGAAGCTCCGGCTGGAAGATGTCAGTTTCATCGTAGCACAACCTGACAACATCTCCACTCTTTCGTTCCTCTCTCGGGTCTCTCGCTGCCCTGCCTCTGCGCTCCAGGAAACAACAATTCCAGCAACGCCCACACCACAAAAGACAATCCCTCGACCGTTGCCTCGCGTTGTCTTGACTTGCCTCTGAGCGAGCTGCGTCAACTGTCTGCATCGAATCTCATCTCTGTTCCGCCCGCTCGGCCTGTACAGCGAGGAGGTGCGACGGACCAACTGCCTCTTTTCCGCCATCGCTTCGCTTCGCTTCCGCCGCTGGCTCGTCTTCGCTTTTTTCCCCAATCCAATTCTTCCCACCACAACCCAGGCTCCAATTCTCGATCCAATCTTCCCTTGCCCTCCTCCCGTCGGCGACAGGACCATCGCCCCCGATTCGCGCACACGCACACCTTCTCCAACGCATGTCCGACTGTCCATAATGATCGAGCCCGCCTTGCAGTTCAGCCTGTCCCGTTCCGAAAGTCCATTGGCTTAAACTCCCGGCTTCCGTCTTCCTATTGTTTGAGAGACCTGACCAACCTTCGGCCGGCCATTCGAACAACCAGAGGGAACCCTGAAACGCTGCATTCGATCCAAACCTTCTTGTCTGCGACAACAACACCATCGAGACACTCTTCGTCCTCCAACCTCCCTTCGTCGAACGAAGCCATACCATCATGGTCGAGCGAACCGATCGCTCAGAACGGCCTGTGGGCGCGTTGGGCCCTGCGGCCATGGGCATAGCTCGTGGCCTGCCAGAGAATCCCGCACAAGGCCGACGCCAGCTTCAAAATGCTGCCGCCCTTGGCAACATCCCTCCGCCGCCCCCTATGCCGCCCATGCCCAAAGACCTCCGAAACCTCCCGGGCGGTTTGTCCGCATCCGCGCCCATGACCTCCGCCCAGGTCATCGCTCTTGCACGCGACGCCATGCAGAGCGCCCTCCATGAGAACGAGTCGCAGGCCGCCGAAGCGAGTGCCGTCAGCAACGAGCTGAAGCCGGGCGTCACGATCGATCTGAGCCGCAAGGGCATCCAAAAGCTGCCAGACGAGGTGGTCGACATCATCAAGAACGAACTAGAGCGGTTGGTAGACTTCCTTTGCCGTTTGCGTGGCCGGTACTGACCAACGCGACCGCAGTCTTGCTCTTTCTCACAACCAGGTCTCCTCCTTCCCGGCTCGCTTTTCCGAATGCACCTCTCTCCGATACCTAAACGTTAGAAATAACCAAATCAGAGAATTCCCATTGCCGGTCAGTAGTCTCAGCGGGAAACGACAGTAACAATTTTGGGTCTGACTTCTGTCTAGCTTTGCGATCTGAAATCGCTCGAAATTCTTGATCTTAGCAAGAACAAGCTTCGAGCCTTGCCACCTGACATTGTCAAACTCGCTTCTTTGAAGGTCTTTTCAGTACAAAAGAATCGTATTGAGGAGCTGCCTGTTGCCCTTGCCGATATGGTTTCCCTTCAGGTGCTCAAATTTGACGGTAACCCCATCACCTTTCCGCCTCGAGAGGTGCTACAGGTGCAGGCCAGCAGCCCTCCCAATGAAGGATATCTGAAAGAGAGCGAAGTCACAGAGGTGGCCGTCACTGCACACATCAAGCGCTTTCTAAGACAACATGCCATGAATGGCCGTGCAGAGTCAGACACTGCTGGCGAGGAATCTAGCGAAGGCATGGAAACGCCACGGATGCCCCCCATCAAGCGTGTAGTCAGCGGCCGTTTCCCCATCAAGGTCAATGGCACCGACGTTCCAGATATTCGATCCCCGAATCTGATCAGACCTCCACCGATTCCGAATCGATCTCACTACCGCGGACTGTCCCAGCAAAACACAGCCATCCGTCGCCCTGGGGTAATGCCTCTGACTATAGGAAATGTCAACGAGAGACTTCGAAGCAATTCAGAGACGCTGTTGCAGGCCCGGACTGATCGACCCGAATCTCGAGCGAGTGCCAGGCGTATGGGAGTTGTGTCTCAGAAGACTTCGCAACTCGGCACTTTGGACGAGACCACGGCCAACAACCGCTTCAGTCACTACCGAGGCCTCAGCCACGGCTCTGCGATGCAGCCACCGCCCGCCAGTATGTCCGTCAAGAGTCCCAATAGCCCGGCCGAGCCTTTCCTTCAACGTCCGATCTACGTCCGACGACTCTCTGTCCTGCCCGAGCGAAGACGCGAATCCAAGGTCTACGATCCAATCCTGGAAGCTGCCAAGGGTATACTTTACGCAGTTTTTCAGATTCACCCCATGATCCAGATGCTCATGAGCTTAACGAGCGACGGCTCTTCTAAGAGGTCAAGCCTTGAGATAGTCTTCTACAACACCAACTCACACGTCGAGGAACTGGAGCAGGAGATCCAGAAGCATGACCCTGCTGTCGTAGGAGACGAAATGGCTGGTCGCGAAAACGAAAACGTCCACCGTGCATGCCAAACCTTGGTCAGCGCCTACACCCATGTGTGCACCCTCCTCGCGGGCAACATCGATTCCTTCGTCGACAATGGAGATCCGCGCTACATTCGCACTCTCTTGATGCTCATCTACAACAGCATTATGGAGATCAGGTGTACTCTGGCGTCAATATCTCCAGAGGCTATACCTGGAAAGACGGCTGCTCGAGCCATGGCGATGGGAGAGACGATCAAGCCACACTCACGCGAAAACTCCATCACGCCCACTGCCGAGCGCCTCGGACTTGGGGGGCAGCGTCCCCGCCCTGGTCCTATTCTACACAACCCAAGCAACCTCCGAGTTGCCACGGACGTGCCCTTGCCATACATGAACGGAGCTGTGGCTACTCGCACTGCAACGCTTACGTCGGCAACTCCCCGCTCAGGCGAATCGTTTGCCTCGGCTTCGTCTGGTGGTCGCGGTATTTCGGATTTCACAGAAGACGACAGGTACTTTGAGAAAATCTTCCTCTCTCTTCAAAGGTCGTCGGAGCTTGTCATGAGGACGTTGCCCATGTTTCAGAATCACATGTCCGTCCTTGCGAAGAAGGCCATGGGCCGTCGCGCTTCGGACGATGAGATGATGTGTTGGAAGGCTCTCATCAACAAGTGCGGTACGGCGGTCCAGCAAACTGAGATGCTTCGAAGCCGTCTCTCTCTCATTAAACTCAAGGAGCCTGGCATCATGAGCCAGCCTGCCTTCAGGAGCTTGATCAATAACTTTATCGACTCCTGGTGGGTGTTTGGCGACAAGATCCGACACGCATTCAATGAGGTAAACCTCCCTCCTGATACCAGGGTCAGACTGCGCCCTATCCAGCAGGCCATGAAGGAAACACGAGACACCATCCTTCAGTCGCCTTGGAGTTACCTGCTGCGGCAGTCTTCTGGCTCCAACACTTTCAGCCCCGGCAGTGGACCGGCCATGCCGCCCGTACAGCTGCCAATGACTCCCCAGAGTGCGGCACTGGGACCTGCTGTACAGGCGACGGTTCCCTCTACCCCTCAGAGCGCTTCTTTCGCAGCTGCGTTCAACGGCAATGTCTTTGAGCGGGCAGACGCGCTCATTTCGATGGGCGGGCTTTCGATGTCGCGAACAGGAACGATGACGAACAGCTCGGCCGCTAGTTTCACCATGTCTTCTATGTCATCTCTCTCCTCGGACGGAGGAGCCATGACCCCATCATCAGTCATTAGCCCGAACGGCTTCGGCCCCGGCCCGGTGCCCCTACGACTCAACGGAAGCAAAGTTGCCTTCTAGTCGAAGCGCAAAGCAAGTCCTTGGATTCGACGCACATTTTTGGGCAAATGGAGAGAGTCGAAATAAAACTCCTCACGCCCTTTCTTCTTCGCTTTTTTGGTCTCGATGTGGTCTCGATGATCACCACACATTTTTGTCGATTGCTTCATCCTTCTTTCACGCATAGCACGGCGTCAAGGTCATATTCATTTACGGATGGAAATCATACACTCCTTCAAGAAGTTCCTGGCTGGACACAGAGGTTCAAGGAATGCCAGTAATGTTATAGTTACGAAGCGGCAAGCTGATGCCATCTCCATGCATACTGGACATGGAGACCCGGGGCTCCTGCGGAATCCCCGCTACGAGTTCATGTGTCACGGTCGCCATCAGCCGTCGCTCTCCTGTACTTTAGATACTGCCCCTCGGCAATATAATGAACAAAATAGACGTTCATACCTGTTGAGATTCGTGTACTCCTTTTTTTTTCTAGAATGTGAACTGGCCGTAGTAGCTGTGCATGGGCTAGCGTGAAGCCAAGCTTCGGTCCGTCGATTTGGAGCACTTGGACAGAATTAGAACAGTCTAGCCATTTGATGACGTCGACTGCTTGGTTGGCCACTAACGATCCAAAAGCTGAAGAATGGTCATTATCGCATCACCAAACAGAACCAAAAGAAATTGACAATTCAACTTGCAGATATGCATGGTCAGTCCTTTACATATCCAATGTCACCTTACTTCCGCTAGCTCCCGCCCCGGAGACGCGAAAGGTGCGTACCTCGGCCGAGGTCAAAATTTGGAATCCGTGGATTCCGCAATGCGACGCGCCGGGAGGAGCCAGGACCCCTGTTTACGTCAATCCGATGGCGGGGGACTTCTCTTCGCAACAACCAGTGCTTAGTTATCCCCAAATTCCACGGCTTTCTTTAGCGGGGGTATTGTAGATTGATTGGGGATGATTCATCCCAGTGCATATGGGTATCTTTGCAGCGGTGGTGAGGTGGGTAAGCAACTTGCCTCGCAGCCGAACAGCAGAGCACTGGGCTTTGATTTGCAATTGCACCAAAAAGTCGACCGACAACACAGCTCCGTTCGCCGATTCGATCGTACCCACCCGCCGATCCACACCAAGTCCCCGACCTGCGGACCTGCCGCTCTCCAGAGAAGGCCCCGAAGAAAAACTTACATCAGCTACAGCTACACTCTACCTTACTCGACGCTTTAGCTACCCGCCCGCTCTCTGTCTTATCCCGGACCACGCACACACCACGCCGCCCGCCGCCGTCCGTCTCGTGTCTCCCGTTGCCGCATTTGTCAGGTCGTGCATCTGCAAGCATATAAGACGTCACCCCGTTCAGCCCCACCAACCGCACATAAAGAAACCACCTCTCCCCCTCCCCCTCCCCCGCGATATCTTCTGTCTTTTCCCTCCCGTGAGAGATACGACGCTCCATGC
>JABGLZ010000290.1:0-24699 GCA_014705045.1 Colletotrichum theobromicola | reverse complement strand
GATTGGGATGGGAGTGTGCCTGGGGAATCTGGCACTTTTTTTTCTTTCGAGGGAGGGGAAAAGTTCGTGAAGGGGGCGCCGTGGTATGCTTTTGGGGGGGGTGGTGGGTGTTGGTTGGGCTGGTCTACTCGTATGCGGCCTGAGGCTTTTGTGGTGAGGTTTAGTGATGTGAGAATTGATATGATTGTTTGTTGTTCTCTCGCGGCCTCTTGGGAAGGGTTCCGTTGGTGATTGCTCGTGAGGTCCCAATGGCTCTATCTTGTGGATGTGGCCGTGTTCGTGGCCGTATGTAGTACGATGCCTCGCGGCGCGGGAGGAAGGGACGAGGGGGAGGGGGAGCATGGCATCCGCGGAGTACAGGATCGAAGATGCGGGTTTGGGGCGTAAGGGGAGTTCTGGGTCGAGTCAGATCAGGCCAGGCCAGGCACGGCGTGTTTGGATGCCTGACGTGATTGTGGTGGTGGTGGTGGTGGTGAAGGCGGATGTGGGCTGGATTGGTTGGCTACTTTTTCCATTATGTGATTTTTTGGGAGTCGGGATTGGTTCAGGAGGATTGGGGGGTAGTGAGATTTGGTTGGATGGAACGTTGTACGAAGGAAACTCGGACGAGAGGCGATGGATGGTGGTTGAGAGGCTCTGTTTTCTTGTCTCTGCGGCTGAGGAATTTGAGTCTGTTTGAGATGGGAGGGTTTAGGGACGAGGGAGAGGGAGAGGAAGGGGTCGGCTTACATCAGATGGGTATGCTCAAGTAAGCGGGTGAGGGTTCCTTTCGGAGCCGCCGTTGGAGATCGTGGGGGGTTTACTTGCTTGCGAGGGCATGATGGGAGGTTGAGCAGATGTTGTCTTGGGATGTATCTCGTGGGGGTGTTTGAGGTTCGGGATGCGCGGAGTGGGCTTAATTGGTGAAGGCGGGATGGAAGTTGATACGTGCCGTTGCCTTCTATCAGGGGTCAAGAGGCTCATGGCATCTGTGGTTGTTCCCCCCTTAGGCTTGATTGTGGTGAAGTCTTGCACGGCTGCCTGCGATAGAGAGCTCTGCCGTCTCTCAGATAGGCAGGAGGAAAGCAAGTTGTGCAGGGTGGTAGTGGGTTTGAGGCTCATTGCAGATCACTGGGCGCAGGCAGACGAGACGAGGCTGTAGGTGAGGGAGGATTGCCTCGTTGCCTTTCTTTTCAGGGGGTTGCGTATTTTGGTGGTTTTCGGTGGGTGATCTGGGTTCTGCGCGGTTGCGCGGGGGGGACTTTGGAATTTTGAATTGGGATTGAGATTGATGAGGAGTTCGAGGTTGGAACTTGGAGGGGAACGGGCTTTGAGATTGTTTGTTGAGGTCGATTTGATGCCGGGGAGGGTGCGTGGGTGTTTTTTGGGGGTGTTTGGGGTCCCTCCTGAGTTGTCAGTTGGATTGTTGGAACAGTAAGCTCTCTAGGTACTTTTCAGGTCCGAGAAGAGTGATGAAAACTGTGATTCTGGCATTGAAGTAGGGATGATGATGAGTGTCGGTTGCTTACTGGATGAGTACTCCGGGACCAGCAACACTATGCGTGGGAGGCGATTGAATAGAGAACTTCCATTCTGAGGGGCGGTAATGGTACTAGATACATTAGTTTAGTTTAGACATGTAGACTCTACCCTAAACGATGTATGCCCCAGGGAGAGATCTTAGCTTAGCTCCGACATCGAAAGATAGAACAACAACAACAAAACACTGGATGGGTAGTTGATACGGCGCGAGATTTAGGTACCCTTGGGGGTTGATATGCTCATCTAGTATTACACTATGTGAACTCGCGACTCGACCCCCATTACAATGCTATTGCCAGCACGGCGCCAGTTGTAGTCGTTATTTCGTTTCTCGTAATCTCTGGAATCCTTCCGGCTTGGATAGACAGACCTCGCATAGCGCAATTCCTCCCTGGATCCCCTGGGGCTGCGAATGCCGACGGACTTCCAGATACTCGTAATACACAGGTCTTTGTCTATCATGTGAAGAAGCTTTTGGACCAAATGTATGGGGCAGGAGATGAACAGACTCTCCTTTTGTCTTACTTCTTCTGGAATTTCCCAGCACTTCCAACTGTAAATACCTCGGACGTTTCCTTCTGAGCAACGGAATTGCGCCAACTGAAGATGTTTTGTTTCTCGATCCGCGGTGTAAACATCTTCAACAGCCTCCCAGTCAGGTCTGCTGAATCTGAATGCGAGAAAGCGCTCCGGTTCCCCCAGCCCTGCAAAGGGCGAAGTACTTTTTCCTGTGGCCACGATATGGGCTCCATATCTTGGGGCGGTGTCGTTGTCTAAAAGCCGATGAAAATCGTAATCGTGCAAGATAGCCGATAGCAGGGCATGAAATGGAGTGTTCTCGTTTCCCGGAAACATTTTGTGCAGATCTCGGCCACGTGCTCCGCCGGTGGACATGCCTTCGTCGAATTTGTACATTGGAAGGTCCCAGATTTCTTCAATGACATCTAGTGCCAGTGATCGGTCTTTTCGCGTGTCTTCCAGTGACTCTTGACGAGCTTTAAAATTGTCATCACTGTCATCAAAACAAACCATTGGTACACACAAAACAAGCTTGTGCATTTCGTTCGCAACCTTTCGTAAGAAGAGGTAGACTTGTGGAACGCGCTGGTCGTGATGATCCGGAGTGACTGGAATCAGAAGATATAGCTCGTCACCCTCTTTGACAACACCTTCTATGTCTTTGCAAGTCCGGACGTATAGGCCACACTCTGAGACCCATTTGTGAAAATGAGGAACCGCAAATCTGTCGTTCTCGACTTTCCGCAAACCGGATTGCACATCTTTTATCTTGATTGCGCGCAGCGAGAGTCCGCCAGTGTTGGGGTCGACAGTGATCTGAGACTGATGCCATCCATCCCTAATGTGACTGGGCTCAAGTTCGTCAACACGGCGGTCCGTCCCTTTATAATTCCACTCCGGGTGATGCGTGATCTGATCCTGGGAACAAGTCTTTATGAACCATTGCCAAAAGTCGTGCTTCTTCCAAGGTGGTGTCCACGACGGCGAGGTGTCTCCATCGTCTGAAAGGGAAACACATCTTGCAGCAAGGAGGACGCTGAGGTCATGCTCGTGGACCAGGAGCCAGGCGAACATGCCTATCATCATGTGCTGGTAGGAAATTTCGTAACTTGGGATGGGCAGACCGCTGCCGGATGCCCACAGTCCGAGTACACCGTATAAACCGTCTCGAGCGTCTGAGGACTTTGATCGTGAGGTCATGCTCATTACCTCTGCCCAAGATTGATTGTGTGATGATCCTCGCGTGGCAAGGTTGAGCCATGGAGCCGGGGAGGCCGTCAGGGCGTGCTCCATGTTGCCCAAGCTTTGCGGGTACACCTCAAAAACAGTGTCGCCACAAGGCATGCTGATGCGAGGTGACAAGACCAGTTCTTGAATGACCCATACCCGGGTGAAGTAGTTTCGCGAGAGAATCTGATGGAGACCTTTGAGATCCTCGAAAGGATGACGAGATGGTAGAGCGGCTTGGTCATGCGACACGGCGTCTTCCCCAAGCCATAAGAAGACTTGGCTACAATTGGAATATATCTGACCCATTTTCGAGATTTGCTGGGCTTTCTCGTTCATGTCGCGCTGGTTGATGCAAAGGAAGTCTAGCCAGACTAGTCTTATGCCCCTCCATGGACGAAGGTACCGTAGAACAGCCCAGCAATTTCGGGTTGCGTGTAAAACATCCCAGTAATCGCCAATGTAGATAGGAGAGTTGCTGTGAGTTCAAAAGAGGTCAGTTGATGCTGTCACTATGTGGCTTAGACCTTCATGGTGATAGGGTATACCCACTGGTCCCTGTTGTTGTCTTCACCGCCCCAGGCGTACGAAACAGTGTCGTAGTCGGGATGATGGTCGTAGTCGACAACGCAGAACGACAGATGGATTGGGTGCGAGGTATCAGACCTGTCAGGCAGCGCAGACATATATGCGAGTCGGAACTCGTTCGGCATCAAGGGTCTCTCGTATATGTGACCATTTTCATGGCTCGCTGGGGATGTCGGTGGCGCTACTGAAGCTTCTGGGATGTCGGATTTTACCCCAGATGATGGCATTTCACTCGAATTTTCCTTCGCATCGCGATTGATATCAGTAGGAGAGATATTTGACGTATAGGGCACCGATGATGGCCACCAAAGACTGAGACGCCCTTCTGGCTCATCTGGAGGCAGTGGTTCCAGGGAAGAAAGCTGATCCTTGCGAAGGTGTCGTATCTCTTGTGCTGACTTGCCGCATCGTCTGCAAGCTGGGAAGCCATCTTCAGCGACATAAACGTCCGGCTGGTGGCAGGTAGGTGCGTGCCATCTCATGTTGAAGATGAGCGTCAAGTACGATGAGGGTTGGAGGAAGCAGGCAATGCTAGAGATCAAGCGGGGTAAATATGATCTCTAAGGGTCGGTCCAACAAGGCCAACAACACCAACGAGACCAATTAGGAATCACAAATTAATAAGCGACACGCAGTGGAGAATCTTGCAGATTCACCTAATATTTATGTTGGTTCATTGATCAGGTGTTGCGCAGCCTTGTGGCCTTGAGATTGTCCTGATTGCACCATACACACGGAAGACATACCACAAAAGGATTCATAGGATGTCACTGTGTCAACTCCGGACCAACGGCTAAAGGCCTGCGACTTATAATCCGGACATGAGTAGTCTTTTTGATCATGGATTGGCCTCATTTGAAATTTCTGATATCTTCAATTGAAGTCTATGTTAATAGAATAGCTTGCTGTCTCACATGGAAGTTTGGCAGCACATCTCGTCTAAGCTCTGCCCTGCGTCCTCTCCAACACCGTATATCTTTGAGAAAGCAATTTTGTGATTTATCAGATATGACCGAAAGGCAACCTGCAATACCATGAGTGATCAGAGTCGCCGCTACTTCAGCCTTACTTGAAAGCTGCTAATTGCTTGAGTACCCAGCATGCCTATAAGATATGCGTGATTTCATCGGTTTCTTATCCCGCTGGAACAATCGGAAAACTGGGATACGGTTTGTCTGAATTTCAGGGGTAGTTGCAATTTCCCCATGATTTGAGATGTTTGCCGAGATAACCGAACCCTGGATCGGATAGTTACCTCAAAAGCATGTTCTCAAGCGAGGTCGTCGTAGGGCGCGATCATGTCAACGCGGACGGCCAAGCGCGCGCGAGAGCTTCTTGTGGTCGCCCCAGATGCCAAACCCGATACCACCATACGTATTTCATCCTTTCGCTTTTCTGCTCCGTTGAGCTTGTTTTCGTACTACAGCTCCAATGATCAGAGAACACAGCTTTTCTGCCCAATTAGAAATAATCAATTAACCTTCTTTAGTGTAATGACTCGACTCAGGTACACCCCTGTCCAACTCGCACATCGCCAGACACCGACGAACTATCGTCGCCCCTTCATCTCACTATGAAAGGCCCCAAAAACTACATGAAGCGATGCATTCCTTGGCTTGGTCAAATAACGTTCTCTACGTAGTATCGACACCTCGGTCCTCTACAAGTCCTGACAGGCACAGGTACCAAACATGCCTCGACACTCCTTTGTAAAGTCATTCATTTTTTCTTCATTCGTTGTCACAGCTCTAGCTGCCAGAGGCGACGTCAAGCACCCCAAGCCTTACCATGAGGTGCCGCAACTAGCCAGACATGAATCTTTTGAACCTTTCGCCGCGCCCATCCCGGAACACCTAAACCCGCGCCAGAAGAAGACGGCCGACGGTCTCACCGCCATCGACACCTTCACTTACAACAGCGAGACATGGACGGCCTACGAGGACCTCACGCGCTTCGACGGCCCTCTCGTTTTGGTCTCAGCATCTGGCACACGCCGCGAGATCAAGCGATACGTCGAGGCCTCGAGTGACGAGGCCGTCTCGCTCAACAGGACCGTTGACGCGTACTTTGGCCTCGACCCCGCCAATGATGTCAACCTGAAGCAGAACGACGTGCTGGCGGAGCGCCTCCTCAAGGATGGTGAGCCTGTCGAGACACACGTCCGCGATGTTGTCGATCTGTCCTTCCTCCCATGGGACACATACCTCGGCAACGTCCAGGCGAACGACACCATGGCGCTGGACTGGCAGTCCGCGACGAAGAACTACGCCCCGTGGAACGACCTGCTCGAAGCCGCGGACGGCACGCACTCAAACTACTCCTTCGACGGTCTCCTCAGCGGCTGGATGCCCGCGTGCCGCAAGATCTACCGCGGCCTCAACGACGAGACTGACTGGGTCGACATCACCGCCTTCGCCGACGTCGACTCGCCCGACCCGGAGATCGTGCACGTATGGTTCTCCATGACGTACATCAAGGCCGGCGTCGTCCGCGCCCACAAGTTCGCCCTGGACTATAAGCAATTCCTGCCCCTCAAGGCACACCCGACAGCCAGCGACTTCTACCCGGCGCTCATCCGCTTCACGGACTACTGGGACGCCCACGTCAAGGACGGTCTCGCTCTCACCCTGCCCGACGAGACCTGGGCGGACATGGGCAAGCACGCCTTCGCGGCAGAGCTCGTCAACCGCGGCGGCGGCGTGTCCCCGCGCTACGGCGCCTTCGAGCGCGACTACGGCGGCTCGGAGTACGACGGGTTTCAGGACATCTTGACCAGCTCGCTCACGGCGAACCTCGCGTGGGGCCGCTTCGAGCAGGCAAAGAAGATCCTCGAGAACTACATGGACTGGTACGTCTACGACGACGGCGCGATCAAGATGCGCGGCCCCGCGGTGCCGCAGTTCGGGCTGTCGCTGTCCCTGATCGCGCGCTACGTGCAGTACACCGGCGACGCGGCCTTTGTGGACAAGTACAAGGCCAAGATCCTCGCGTGGGCGGACATGCTCACGACGCGCCAGGACGAGAACCTGAAGCTGCCGGTGACGGACCCGTACTACGGCCTCATCTCCGGCTGGAGCGAGTCTGACGCGGCGCTGCGGAGCGACGCGTGGCGGTTTGAGAAGCCGTACTGGAACAACGCCGCGTTCGCGGCGCGCGGGTTGAAGGACCTGAGCAAGATCGAGGCGTTCGCGGAGCAGGCCAAGGACTGGAACGAGCGCGCGGAGAAGCTGATCAACCAGACGGCGGTGACGCTCGATAAGTGGATCCAGCGCAACTTCACGCCCCCGTATGTGCCGGTGCTCCCGAACGAGACGACGCATGTGCTGGAGGACCTGGCGGAGAAGGGGGACGCGTCGTCGCAGTGGTGGCCTCACCGCGTCTACTCGGAGCTGCTGCAGGCGTCTGTCCTTTCGCCGAACCAGACGGACATGGTGATCGACTCGATGCGGGCGTACGGCATCACGAGTCTGGGTGTCGTGGCGAACGTGACGCCCTTGAAGTCCGACACGCGCGACATCCTCGGCTTCATCTCGTACGGCTACGCGCTAGGCCTCCTGCTCCAGGACCGCATCGACGAGTTCGTGCTGTTCTTGTACACGCACAGGTACCACGTGCACAACCGCGGCTTGTGGCTCGCCGCCGAGGTCGCCGGCACTGGGGGCGGTTCGAGCACGTACTGCCAGCCCTCCGAGTTCACTATCCCCATCCTGCTGAGAGCCGCGCTGCTGCTGGATCACCCGGATGATGATGCCTTGCTGGTAGGACGGGGCGTGCCGAAGAAGTGGCTCAGCGAGGGCAAGGTTGCGGTGCAGAGGGCCCCGACGAAATGGGGACTCTTCGATTTGGATATGCAGCTGGAGGAGAAGGCGGGCACTGTGACCACGACTTTGGGCTTTGATAAGGCGCCCCCGACGGAAGTGAGAGTCAAGATGAGGGTGCCGGAGGGTCGTCAGCTGAAGAATGTTACGGTCGATGGTGCGGCGAAGGAGTTTAAGGGAGAGGAGGTTACGCTGCGCCTTGGGTCGGATGCGCGCAATGTTACTGTCGTGGGAAGCTTTCAGTAGACATCTAGGCCACTCCTTGATACTAGTCTTATAATATTCCATAGCTCTCATGCAGGTGTGGAACCAGTGGCTTCGAAGCCAAAGTACCCTGTTGCAGAGCTTCCCTTGTCTTGGTTCGCGCCTCCCAAACAGTGGTAGACACGCTTAGATATATGAGATGGGAATACAGGCGGTCCGCTTGAATTTATTCCTGCGTGTTGGGCACCTCTTGTCATCTCAACTTGGATATCCTCGTTGAAGTCATCGGGCGCTCTGAACAGGTATCTTGAGTCTGCTTCTCAGTCTCCGCTCCTTCCTGTGACTCAATCTCCATATCTTTCTGAGCTTCACTCTCGAGATCTTCCTGTGCTTGCTGGAGTCCTTTCACCAGACATGCGTGCATCGCTTTTACGACTTGCCGTATCTTCTTCTCGGTCGTTTCGTTTACCGCTGCTTGCTGGGCTTGTTGGTGTTTCTTCTCGATAATTGCGTTTATCGCCTCCCCATCAGCTTCGTCCCAAATAACTGCAGACATGTTGTGTTCTTTGTTGCCTTTTTGCGGGTTCTCCTCCGTAGGCTTCTGCGATTTGTCTTCGTGCTTCATGTATATGTGTATGTATATGTATACAGGCCGCGTCTTTGGGCGTTTCCATCCAACGGGCCTCTTTTAAGATTACCCCTCTCAGCTTGCGGTCTGCTTGCTCGTCCTTCGTTCTGATATCTTATTGGTGGCTTCCCTCCCAGCGGATCTCTTCGCGAGACAACCCTATCGTCCCGAATTTTCTTCATTGGCCCTTCGGCCGCTTCTCGTCCTGAGTCGGTCTCTTTAGGCAATGGTGTCTTCGAAGGGGGCTCCCAGAAATCTGCAGGAAACTCCGCCAAATAACCCTGTAGCTTCCACAGCACAAGCTGTAGAGCTATCGACCGTCGCTTGCCCAACAGGATCAGCGAGTTATCTTTGAACAAGGGGTACTGCCTTAATGTCGCCATGTGCTCAGCCCCAAGTAGTCGGTTGAGGTCGTGGACAGCCAACTTTTTCTCCCACTTCACGTCCGGGACATCAAGAGTAGCAAATTGCTCCAATGCCTGAGGCTTATCTTCGTTTGGTGAAATCCATAGTAGACAGCCCCGCTTCTTCATTTTGTGTACGTCCCCGGAGCTGCATGACCTCAGATACCCTCGATCAGTGTCTTTCGACAACCGCAGATAATAAAGGATGGCATTGACCGCCTGACGCCTCAGGTTTTCTAAGACGAACTCGTCCATGTCTTGGCGCCAAACGACCTTGCCCCTCTGAGTTTTGAGGCTCTCCCGCCTGGAAAAGACGCCATTTGCGCTTCCAGAATATGGCGCCGAGCCTGCCTTTTGCATCATGTTGTAGAGGACTCGTTTCCTGGCCGCAACGTAGCTCGAAGGTGATCCCATCATGGGCTTCTGCTTTTGCGCTCCGTCTCCAGCTCCCGGCTCTTGCTCTGCTGTGTCGATCGCCTCTTTGTCCTCAGCATTCTGTGGTGCCGCTGATTCAATGTCCTCCGGGACTGCCCAAAACTTCCCGGTTTCCGAATTCTGGACGGCCTTGAACTTTTGGTGGAAAAAGGAGGGGAGGCCTTTTCGAAAGACTTGACATGATCGGACGGGAGACGCCAACGCATGAGCTGGGAAAACCTCGTTAGCTTCGTGACCCAGGATCCAAACCAGCTGGATGCAACAGACCATATGCATTTTCCTTAAGTTTCCTCCTCGCTCTCTCTTTTAAATCCTTGTCTTCGTGTTCATTCGCCCGTCCCTTGTGATGCCTCCACCTCTTTGTCAAAGCCTCTACGAAGTCCGGGTCCATGAGGGGGGATATAGGCAGCTCGCCAACCGACGTCCTGATTGTCTTTCCCTTGACGTCAAGCGTGATTTTGTTGCCTTCGTCATCTTCCCCAAGGCCGCTATCGAAGCCGGCGGCTAATTCTTTCCTCGTGTTCGCGATTCGCTCGAGAACTTTGGGGGAGAGGTTCGCGACAGTTCGATGTTTGCGGAAGGTGGAGAGGAGGTGACGATTCATGGCGACGCCTGTCCCTATTGGCCGGGAAGTCATCGCGAACCGTCGAAACTTGGCGCAGGGTGATGCTGCGTTGTCCAATTGCGACAATGACGTCTGAAGGTTTGGAGAAGGGACGGAGCAGCTTTACATGCTTCGGGACATTTTTTAGGCGAGGGGCGCGTTGAAGCTCGGAGCTCGGGGGTTCCCCGCAGGGGGGTCAACAGCTTCTGCCGCGCCGCCTGCACCGCTGAGCACAAACGTCACCTCCACTTGCCGCTGCCAGCCGCGTCGCATTCCTCCAGCTACAACACCTGCTTTTTCAGTGTGAGCAGCGTACCTTTCTGCGCCGACATGAATTGCCAGCGCACTCTGTTTCGGTCTCTACGGGCCGCGGCGCCTTTGAGGCGGCATGCGAGAACATTCACCAACTTCCCCGTACCCCCGATGATGGGAAGCTCGCCACCGGCCGGAAACATTCCTCTGCCGTACATCACCGAGGTCTCGGTTCGTATCACATGGTCTTGATGGTTGGGTTCGGGAAGATGGCTAATTGAGTAGTCTAACGGCTGGAGGACATGTCAGTAGTGCAAATCCCGCGACTGAGAGTTCGGCGCTGACGGACTAGGCAGACGACATCTTCTCCAAGCTTCTACAGGTACGATCCTACGATTCCGCAATCTCCGAGGCGAGCAGCGACTGACGGCGGGCAGGAACGAATTGTCTGCCTCAATGGCGCGATCGACGACACGGTATCCGCATCAATAGTTGCCCAGTTGCTGTGGCTCGAGTCCGATAGCCCCGACAAGGCGATCACGATGTACATCAACTCGCCTGGAGGATCAGTTTCGTCAGGTTAGATGGCCAAGTGCGAAGGAGAGAACGAAGCTGACGGACTCAGGACTCGCAATCTACGATACCATGTCATACATCAAGTCGCCTGTCTCGACAGTTTGCCTCGGCGCTGCGAGTTCTATGGCTGCGCTGCTCCTGACGGGAGGCGAGGCGGGCAAGCGCTACGCCCTGCCTCACAGCTCCGTCATGATCCACCAGCCCCTCGGCGGCACCCAGGGCCAGGCATCAGACATTCTGATCTACGCGAATCAGATCCAGCGCATCCGCAGACAGATCAACGAGATCATGAAGCGTCACATCAACAAGTCATTCGGGCACGAAAAGTTTAACCTGGAGGAGGTCAACGACATGATGGAGCGCGACAAGTACCTGACGGCCGAGGAGGCCAAGGAGATTGGCGTGATTGACGAGATCTTGACGCGTAGGGAGGAGAAGGACAAGAAGGAGGAGGGGTCGGCTGAGGAGCAGAAGACGAAGCCATAAAGAGCCGTGAAGCACACAAATTGAGTGAGCGAGTCGTCTTGTGTGAGCGGCGGCTCTGAAACAGACGTCATGCTCTGGATACCCACCTGACGAAACGATTACGGGATCGGATTATGAGGATTATGGAGGCCGTATGCGCGTTGCCGGGTAGCCAGTACCCACATCGCGGACTTGGATTCGGCCTGAAAAGAGGGTCTGGTCCGGAACCGGAAGCGTAGCGGGCTTTAGCGGAAATAAGACGTGGAAGCTAGAGTAGGAGCTAAGAGAATTGCTCAGCAGGTCTTGCCATGGTGTAAATTGAGTTCTTGTGAGTAAATCTGAGAATTTTGAAGTGGAAAACGTATGGTTGGAACGGCCATTATGTCTATGGGGATTGGCTGCTGCTTGCCTCTGTCGCTCACCATGCTCACCGTCCTCCTCACCTTGAGAGGCCACCGCCTCAGCTCCTACACCGGCACCTCGGCGTGGGCCTCACCGGGGCCACCTCGGCCAGCCAATCAGCAAATTCCTATTTCAATGCGGGGAGTGCGCCGGCGGGGAGCTCCAGAAATTTTACGCAGCCGACATCGCCCCAAATTTCCTGGGGGGTGGGCATGGCCTACGGTTATGGACCTAGATCAAACTATCTTCAACTTCGTGTGTGCGCCGTGTCCCTGTGACTGTCCCTGTGATCTCAGGTCTTTCTCTACACCGCACCAACCTTTCCGTGACTCACCTCCTCACCCTCCAACCACCATACAAAAGACCCCGAGTCGAGAGGAACGGGCAATGAATTGAGGCTTGACTTGATTCAATCGACACGACTTACAACACTTTTCCCTCCCCCTCTCAACCCCTCCCTCCTCCGCATTCGCTTGAACATCGGGCCGGCGGTCCCTTTTCGACGCAATGCTCTCCCGGTGCATCGCCCGCCAGTCGACAGCTCTCAGAGCTGCGACGAGGCATTCCTTCGCGAGCAGCCATGCGTATGCCACCCAATTGACCCTATAACGAGACCCAATCGCTGACAATGACTCTTCCCCCCGGACCAGCCGCCGCCTCCTCTCCACCACCGCCGCCCGTCGCGCCGACGACAGCAAGCTGAACAAGGTCTCGGCGACAATCACCCAGCCCAAGTCCCAGGGCGCCTCCCAGGCCATGCTTTACGCCACCGGCCTGACGGAAGAGGACATGAACAAGGCCCAGGTCGGAATCTCCTCCGTCTGGTATGAGGGCAACCCCTGCAACATGCACCTGCTCGACCTGTCCAACCTCGTCCGCAAGTCCGTCAAGGACGCCGGCCTGATCCCCTACCAGTTCAACACCATCGGCGTCTCGGACGGCATCTCCATGGGCACCAAGGGCATGCGCTACTCGCTGCAGTCGCGCGAGATCATCGCCGACTCCATCGAGACCGTCATGAACGGCCAGTGGTACGACGGCAACATCTCCCTCCCCGGCTGCGACAAGAACATGCCCGGCGTCGCCATCGCCATGGGCCGCGTCAACCGCCCCTCCATCATGGTCTACGGCGGCACCATCCAGCCCGGCTGCAGCAAGTCGGGCGAGTCCATCGACATCGTCTCCGCCTTCCAGGCCTACGGCCAGTACATCACCGGCGAGATCACCGAGGAGCAGCGCTTCGACATCATCCGCAACGCATGCCCCGGCAGCGGCGCCTGCGGAGGCATGTACACCGCCAACACCATGGCCACCGCCATCGAGACCCTCGGCCTGACCATGCCCGGCTCGTCCAGCAGCCCCGCCGAGCACCCCGCCAAGAAGGCCGAGTGCGAGACCATCGGCGGCGCCGTCCGCAACATCCTCAAGGAGGACATCCGCCCCCGCGACATCATGACCCGCCAGGCCTTCGAGAACGCCATGGTCGTCGTCAACATCCTCGGCGGCAGCACCAACGCCGTCCTGCACCTCCTCGCCATCGCCGACTCCGTCGGCATCAAGCTCACCGTCGACGACTTCCAGGCCGTCTCCGACCGCACCCCCTTCCTCGCCGACCTCAAGCCCTCGGGCAAGTACGTCATGGCCGACATGCACGACATCGGCGGCACGCCGGGCCTGCTGCAGTTCCTCCTCAAGGAGGGCCTCATCGACGGCTCCGGCATCACCGTCACGGGCAAGACGATGCGCGAGAACGTCGAGCACGTCAAGGGCTTCCCGGACAGCCAGCAGATCATCCGCCCGTTCAGCAACCCGATCAAGCCGACGGGCCACATCCAGATCCTGCGCGGGCAGCTCGCGCCGGGCGGCTCGGTGGGCAAGATCACGGGCAAGGAGGGCCTGCGCTTCGAGGGCCGGGCGCGCGTGTACGACGACGAGGACGCCTTCATCGCGTCGCTCGAGGCCAACGAGATCAAGAAGGGCGAGAAGACGGTCGTCATCATCCGCTACGAAGGCCCCAAGGGCGGTCCGGGAATGCCGGAGATGCTGAAGCCCAGCTCCGCCATCATGGGCGCCGGCCTCGGCAAGGACGTCGCGCTGCTCACCGACGGCCGCTTCTCCGGCGGCTCGCACGGCTTCCTGATCGGACACATCGTGCCCGAGGCGATGGAGGGCGGGCCGATTGGGCTCGTCCAGGACGGCGATGTGATTACCATCGACGCCGAGTCGCGTGTGATTGACACGAACGTGTCGGAGGAGGAGATGGCGAGGAGAAGGGCGGAGTGGAAGGCGCCCCCGCTCAAGTACAGCAAGGGCACGCTGAAGAAGTACTCGATGCTTGTGAGCGACGCGTCTTCCGGCTGTGTTACGGACGGCAAGTTGCAGTAGAGAAGAAGTCGAGAGAGAGAGAAAGGGGGGAGAGTGGGTGAACAGGTCTGGTCCAGGGGCGAAGGGCAAGGGCGGCGGGTTTTCACCAAACTAGAGATTTACGCTTTGTTATACCATCTTACTTGTACGGCTTCGGAAAAGGTAGTCCAAAATCGGAGTTTTGTTTACGGTCATCTCTCTTGTGGTGATTGGTGTACGTCACTGGAGTGGTGCTCAGAGGAGAGGGGAAAGAGGCAGGATGGAGGGAGCAAATATTTCCGCGCGCTCAGAAACAGAATTGGAATCGTGGTATATGGGAAGCTCGCCAACAAAAAACGTACACACGTACAAACGTACAAACGTACACATTACACAGCGATGGCGCGTCTGTAAAAAGACGAATCGCCCGCTCACGAACCTGCTTTGCCCCTTTCTTCTCCCCCTCACAGTCCGTTTGGTTTCGAAACATGGCGCGTTCAAGGCAGCCCTGGCTCCTAGCTATGCAAATACCCGAACAAGGTTATCATTAAATTCACTGCTTGCCGCCGCCTTTCCTGCTCATTCATTTTTTGTGGTGTAAAATTGGGCTTCCTGAGTTATGGATCAGTGATGTTGGGTTTTCACTTTTTCCGCCCGCTCCATGCCTCGACGAAGGCGGCCTTATCCCTCAGCGTCAAGCCTACTCGCTTGTTGCGGCACAGCCTTGCCAACGCCTCGGCGACCTTGTCAAGCACGCGCTGCTCCTCGGCGGAAAGCCCCGTTGGCTCGCCGCCCATGCGTCGCTGCGCCGAGGATCCCGTGTCGTGGTGGGACGAGGACACACCGTTGGTTTGGGCGGCGGAGGAGTTGAGAATGCTCTCGGCGACGCGGACGCGGATGCAGGTGGTTGGGCGGGAGAGGAGGTCCCAGAGGAACTTGAACCAGCGGCCGGGGACGGGGGTGGTGACGTCGGCGGGGGTGTAGCGGATGCTGACGGGGAAGATGTGGACGTCGGGCTTGGCGGCGAGGAGGGACGGGGTGAAGGGGAGGACGCCCTTGCCGTTTGTTGTGGCGCCCTCGGGGAATACGGCGACGACGCGGTCGGGGTAGCGCTCGAGGAGGGCGGCGAGGTCGGTGAGCTTGGCGCCCTGGCGCGGGGCGAAGCGGACGGGGGAGAGGGCATAGAGGACGGCGCGGAGGAGGGAGATGCGTTCGACGGAGCGGGTGTTTGGGTAGGAGATGGTGAAGATGGGGTCGAAGATGGCGGCGAGATAGATTGCGTCGATGGGGGAGGTGAAGTTTGCGGCGATGACGGAGCCCGGGTGGGGGAAGCGCTGCGGGGGCTGTTCGGCGAGGGTGCCGCGACGGACGCCGTCGAGCTGGAGGTCGACCCACCAGATGCCCGGGATGCCCATCATGCCCCAGAGGAGGATCTTGCGGGCGGCGACGAGGAGGAAGGGGAGGTGGTGGAGGATGAGGAAGTAGGTCGCGACGTAGGTGACGAAGAGCGGCAGGCGGATGAAGAAGAGGAAGGCGTGGAAGACAGCGGAGAGCGGTGAGAGCGGCGTCTTGACGGGGATGAAGGGGGAGATGCCGGAGCCTGGGTTGGCATGTTAGCGACAGTGGTGCGCAGATGCGACAATGCTCGAGGATGCTAACCTTTATCGCGGAACTGGCTGAACTTCTCCATGACTGCGTTTGTGGGTTTGAGAATATATGTGGTCGAGGATCGTGTAAGTCGGAGCAGGAGGCCGGAAGCGGGAGGTTCGGGGGGCGTAGATCACGGCGGCATGTGGCTCCGTTCGCAATGCGACGGGATTCGTGAAGGGATGCGGTGCCGAGGGAGGGGGATTCGCGGTCCGAGTCGAGCTCGTCAATATCGGCAGCGAGGGCTTGTAATGAAGGATAGTCTTGCGAGAGAGGATGGGCAGACAAGGGCGTCGAGTCGACAGAACAACAGCGGTGATACGCGTGCCTCTGCACGACAGCCTTCGTGTCCTTATTTGGCCGGAGCAAATTCCTCGTCGTCGGTGGGGGGGCGTCAAGACACAATTCTCAGGCGGGAGCTGGCGAATGAGCTTTCCAACGTCATGGTGCGACAGGCTGGATATTTTCTGGTCGTGACATGTGAAAAGGCCACACTGCGACCTTGTCTGCGCTGGGCGTTGGGCGGCGCAAGAGAAAGCAGCTGCTGCTCGTCTGACCGCTCTGGCGACCGCTTTCCATATATGGAGTGAGGCCCCGCTTTGTGGCGGTAGAATCCCTGGCCTGACTTTTGAGTCGGGAAGGGTGTCGGCCTTAGGCAGGGAGAAGAAGCTTAAGTCAGCAGGTGGTACTCGCCTTATCTAAGCGGCGATCCTCAATGTTCCTGGTGGCTTGGATGAAGGTGGCTGAATCTGGGCCAAGTGGCTGAGATGAGATGCACAACTTACACAACTCCGTCGCCTGGACAACGACAGGCACAATCCAGTGTAAACAGGTGGCCCCCCTGTGAGGGCCTCCACAATCCCCAATCGGGAAGCGCAAACAAGCCGTCACAGCAAAAAGACAGCAGATTGGCACCTCGAGCTCGTGCACTCAAATCCACACCCCTCCCCATATTCAATCATAGCTGTGGGCTTTTCGCGATTTGTATTTGCCATTTCGCATGTTTGCAGCTTCAACTCTACAACAAAAGAACGAACGAAGAAGAAGAAGAAGAAGACGTCCCGCCGTCCCTCACCGCCAGCAGCGGCTCCTCGCTACAGTACCTATCGCACCGCACATAATCGAGTCTGTCAACAAACCCCCGCCGCCGCATTGAAAGCACCGCCAGCGTCAATCAACATGGACTCCTCGGAGAATACGGTGCGTCCTGCCCTGCGATGACATTCACGACAAAAACAAAGTTGACTGACCCCGATGGCAAAGCAGCAGCACCAGTTCCGAACGTCCGTCATACGACCCCCAAGCGCCCTGCCCCGACCGGGGACAAGTCTGTCGCACTCGTCGAGTATCCATTCGGGATCGGGAGGCGGCCTTTCAGAGATGAGCGATGCGCAAAACAACAGTCGGACGATGAACAACAATAGCAGCATGATTCCACCGCCATCATCGGCCAAGGTTGGCTCGTTGGTCGACCTCAAGCGACACGTCCCGCAGCCAGGTGGGTATTTTTCCTGTTCCAGCTTGATTCAGCTTGATCCAGTGCTGCAGTGCTGCAGGTGCTCTGCCAGCGAAGTGTATCAAAAACCGCTGACCGCTCTTTCGATGCAGCCCAGATTTCGGACCCGAAGCGCGGCAAGACCCTCGCACAGCGCGCTGGCGAATACCCCAGCAGAGACGCCGCACACTCAACACACCACCCATCGACGGCAGCAGCGGCTGCCACTGCCTCTGGCTCTGGCCTCGCGAGAGCGGGTTCGGTGAGGGGTCAGACTCTCGCATCGGTAAGTCATCACCACTGGCCAGTGGACTCATCACGCACCGCACACACGCACACACTGCTTGCTGCTGCAGTAGAGATGGGTCCATCCTGATTCCTCTTTTTTTTTTCTGCCCTCGACTCCCGTTCCCGTGTCCAGCCCACGTCCCCATTCCCAACCTTTCAACAACCCACTTCAGTCCTTCTCCCCCCCCCTCCCCCTCTTTGCTACTCCTACTCCCTGTTCACTTTATCCTCGTCAACCTTCAATGTCCTTTACATGATCCCCCCCGAGCCGGCTCGGACGTCGCGATGGAGCTGTGTGCAACCAGCGTCGACGTCGACGTCCTCCGCATTGCTCACTGGATTTGTGTCCATCTTTATCGTGCGTCCCGGAGAGCCCTGCGTACCATCATCTGCGTCGCCCCGCGATTGTCCACCCTGCCGGGACTGCTGTTCGCCCTGTCGCTGCACTGGGACCACACCGACGTCCATCATCCAGGCCTGCACCAAGAGAGACAGCTCACCATGATCCGCCTCGACTCGCGGCGACAGCTTCAGCCCTTTCAACCGCTGCCACCTGGTCCTGGCCCGACCTACTTCCGTACCACCTCTGGCCGCTTCCAGCTATGTCTCGGCAGCCAGAGCGACAACGGCAGCTCCCGGGGCGTTCGTCTCTTGGTTGACGCGGAGGTGCACCAGGCTACGACAGAGGCGTGCATCACGGACATCACAGACGACATCGGGGACAGGGATGACATGCTTTCTGTACTACCACAGGCTGCTCGTCACTTCAGACCGACCTGTGCCTATGCTGACTCGCTAGCAGTTCAGAAACCCCGCCAGCAACGCCCTCGCGCGTCACAACTCGACCTCGTCGACGACTTCACGATACGGCACCAACAACAACTTTTCCGCCAGCGTCGGCCCAGGCACCAGACAGCGCCATGAACGCTCACAGTCGTCGTTGGGCAATAGCCGCTCCGTCCATGCACAGTCGGTCTCCGGACATCCGCGGTCCCGAAACGCAAACACCGCAAGGCCTCGCACAGCTATCGGCAATCGAATTGAGGATGAGTGCGATGGACCAATGGCACAACAGCATGGTACGACCAGTCATTTTCGTCAACTGAACTTTCAACGCACTTTTGAATTTCCGCACAACACGTCAAGACATGCCATTCCAGCACCCCAGATGATCCACCAGTCACGCAGAGAAGTCTCTCTCACAAGCCGCTTCGGTGCACTGTCCATCAAGGACGACACCAGCTCGGACTCTGCCCAAGATGAAGATCAAGTGGTTTTCAGCCAAGAAAACAGCATCAGCTCCGCGACAACTGCTGCGAGCGCCAACGCGGCGCAAATGGACAACGTCACCATGCGCTCCCCTCGCAAGCTCGCCATGAAACCGCCAGACCTGTCGCCGAAGAAGAGGCACGCCAGTCGCATGACTGACCCCGCCACGCCTTCGCCAGACTCTAAGCGCGTTAGAGCCGACATGAAAGTATTCCACGAGGCCATCATGTCCACGATCAAAGAATCCAGATCCCCCGCTAGAACCCCTTCTCCTTGTAAACTCATGTTCTTGACCAAAGATTCTAACACAACTCAATTCGCAGCATGGGATGTCGAGGGACGGTTGGGAGAGCTCGACTCTCAATTCAAAAAGGTGCAGGACTCGATGAACAGTATGATTTCCGACAAGGAGTTGATGGACGAGAGGGTCGAAATGTATAAGAAGAGAAGTGAGTCGATCGATGAGAGATGAGTGGGGGGGGTATTCCGCTAACCGTCGCAGTATCCGAGTTGGAAACCGAGCGAGACAAGTTCGCAGACCGAAATGAGAGCCTGCAGTCGGAGCTTAACAGCATGCGGGAGCAGGTGTCTAAATTGACGATTGAATCAGAGACTGAGAAGCGCAGCCACAAGTATGAGCTCGAGGATGAAGCTCGCAAGCGTCGCCATGAGGTGGAGCAGCTTCGACGTGAGTTGAGGGATGAGGTTGCAAGACAGGAGAAGAGCCAGAGCGAGGCGTTGGCTTCCTTGGAGCGGCATTACAAGGTCATGCTCGAGGACGAGCGGGCCAAGCAGGGCAAGGAGATTGAACACCTCCGTATGAGACTCGGAAACGAGCAGCAGGACCTCCACCTCAACCTGCAGAAGAAGGACCGCGAAGTATCAGAGATGCGAGCTGTGATTGAGGGGCTGAAGGGCGACTTGGACCGCGAGCAGAGCCTGAAGAAGGGACTCGAGGCAACCATTACCGAGCTCTCGTCCTCCACTCACCAACTTCAGGGCCGAATCAACTCCCTGACAGGACAAGTCGATTACCTCCAGTCCGACAGCAAGGCGCAATCCGACTCTTACACGCAAATGGAGGCAAGATTGCAGGAGGCTCTCGAGCAGGCCGAGTTTGCCAAGGAGAAGCTCATCAAGGAGGAGACGGAGCGCCGCATCCTCTTCAACAAGTACCAGGAGCTGAAGGGCAACATCCGTGTCATGTGCAGAGTCCGTCCCGTCCTCAGCTCTGCGGAGGGTGCTCCGGCGCAGGTCGCATACCCCGACGACAAGACTTCCGCCGAGATCGCCCTGGCGGGACCCGAGGAGATGAACAGCATTACCGGCAAGGCTACCAGAAAGAACTACAACTTTGAGTTCGATCGCGTCTTCGACCCCAAGGCGCAGAACCAGGACGTGTTTGACGAGATTTCTCAACTGGTGCAGAGCGCGCTAGACGGATACAACGTGTGCATCTTCTGCTACGGTCAAACAGGATCCGGAAAGACTCACACCATGTCGTCTCAAGACGGTATGATTCCTCGGGCGACACACATGATCTACGACACGGTCAACAAGCTTAAGGAGAAGTCGTGGACATACAAGATGGAGGGATCCTTCATCGAGGTGTACAACGAAGAGCTCAACGACTTGCTCACTGAGGGCAAGGGACGCAAGCTCGAGATCCGCCACGACGACGTGCGTAAGCAGACGACCGTTGTCAACTGCAAGTCGGTGTCGCTGGACTCGGCCGACACGGTTGAGATGATGCTCGACGAGGCCCAGAAGAACCGGTCGGTGGCGGCAACCAAGGCCAACGAGCGGTCGTCTCGTTCGCACAGTGTCTTCATTCTCAAGCTGGTGGGCTTCAACTCTGCAACGGGAGAGCGTTGCGAGGGCACCCTCAACTTGGTGGACCTGGCTGGTTCGGAGCGTCTGAAGCACTCGCAGGTCGAAGGCGACAGGATGAAGGAGACACAGAACATCAACAAGTCCTTGTCATGCCTTGGTGATGTTATTGAAGCGCTCGGCAGGGGGAGCGGACACATTCCGTACCGCAACTCCAAGCTGACGCACTTGCTGCAGTACTCCCTCGGGGGCAACAGCAAGACGCTCATGTTTGTGATGGTCAGTCCGTTGGAGACTCACCTGAAGGAGACGTTGACGAGTTTGAGATTTGCTACGAAGGTAAGCGGGATACAGAACCGTTCTCAGAAGCACACAAGACTCACTAGACACAGGTTCATAATACCCACATTGGTACGGCGAAGGCGACGAAGAAGGTATAAAAGGCCAGACGGCTGGCTATGGAGGCGTTCTTGGATGAGTGACACGGTGATACGGCGACAGGCGTTGGAGGAATTTTGCGCTGCAGATGGGGCATTATCGAGTTTGAGTTTGTATATCCTAGAAATACGTACGAGTACGATTTCTACACACAGTCAATACAGCACGAAGGTTGTTCAGGCAGTCATTTGAAGTTGTGGTGGTTGTCGTGGTCGTGATGCTCGTGAGGCCGTTCAGTGATTATTCCAGCAGATGGTCTGGCCATGGCCAAACATGGGTCTGTGTCTTGGGGGCCTCCTTCTGTCAGCGGGCGCTAAACTGCCCTGGACCTGCGTCATTCCGCGGCAGGCCCGGGCCACACGGACGCTGCCCTGGCACACGGAAACAAGGCGCAGCCAGCGTCCACGAGGCAGTTTCCCAGGCGGGGGCCTTCCAACAAACGCTGTCTTGGGCCTGTCCTGGGCCTGCCGGGAGCTGAAGACCTGAAGGCTAGACCTCGGTGCGAAGCGTTCGTTGGATGGCATCATCCCCCACCCTCACCACTCCACAACCAACTCCTTTAAGCGTTTCGCCGGCCGAGCAATTGGATCAACAAAGGACTGACACGGAGGCGAGGGAGCTTGCATTCTATTCTTTGTATCTCGTTTTGTACGAAAACATCATCACATTCACTCTTGACACAATTGCTCCAGCAGAATTGGACCCGTAGTCCCAGCAACCATCCCACCAAACGAAACGCCTGGCGGACGTCGTCGATACTTAGCTTCACGACCACGAACGACCTCACGAGACTATCTACACTCTGCCCCCCCCAAAGCAGACCCGAAACGGGCGATCGACTTTGAAATAGGATATTCACTGGTCAGTCGCCGAGGGCATAGCTGCCTGGCCGCCACAATGATGCGCCAGCAGAGAAAGGGTCTGTCGAGCTCCATGTGGGCGTCCGAGGGGAAGTCCACGAGCCTCGGCCGTCCCTCTACAGGCTCCAAGACCAAGGCAGCCTCGACGAGCTCCATCATCAACCCCGTAGTCCCACGAGAGCCCTCTCCGACCATCACACCCGAGCCCTCCACCATGGTGGTGAATAGCATTCCCACCCCGCCGATGAGCACCTCAGGTTTTGCCCCGGCGGTGACACCGACGACCACGACGAAGCCCACGACGGCGGCGTACAATAGCAGTGACCCCGCGGCCGACGCTACACAGGCACATAGGGAGCTCAAGCGTTACGAGCAGATTGTGCGGCGGATGAAGTGGAAGCAGTCATTCCTGGAGGCGGGCTACGCCAAGGCGACGGCGAAGCCCGGCCACGCGCTGTTCGCGGGCGAGAAGAGCAGGGCGGAGGCGGAGATGATGTTCAAGCTTGACTTCTACGAGTACTACATGCTGCTGGAGAGGGCGCTCGTGCATCTTATGGGGGTGTTTGAGATTGGCGTGTCCCCGGAGACCACCTCGACGTGGGGCTGCAGCGGCGGTAAGGACGGCGGGAGGGAGGCGGATTTTTCGACGAAGCACAGCTTTCACGAGAACGTGATCCTTTCCCTGCAGAAGGAGGAGAACCCGCTGCACGGGGTGCTGGGGACCGGGGACGTGCTGTTCCAGCTGTCGAGGGCGAAGACGTTGCGGAACTGGTGGAAGCACGCCGAGGACGAGAGCAAGCTGGGCGCGCGCAAGAGGCGAGCGGCGGCGGCGCCGTTGGAGAGCTTCGACCTGACGCTCATCTTCGACGCGGTGTTTGACGGGCTGGATAAGGGGTATAAGCTCGCAGACGAGAGAATTGATATGCTGCAGAGCAAGATGAGCTGGGCAGATGAGGTTATGGATACGGAGTCGGACGAGGAGGATGCGTTTGACTGGATGGTTGACGCCATGGACTGGCAAGCCGTTTAAGGACTTGGGGTGAGGGCGTAATGGTGGCGTCTTGAGAAACGCGCCTCACGTTCGGGACGGGCAGAGTGGAGGATGCATCGTTAGGCGATACCCTTATGGTTCATGCAGATATTTGAGCATGGCGTACGTTGAATAGGCTTAATCAAACATGCGGGTTTCTTCTTATCACCAGGTTGGCCGTGGTGGTGTTTTTGATGGTATGTGCAAGCCCCGCTGACGAAGTGGCTTGCGGAGGGGTGAGTGAGACATGCAGAATGAGCCAACTCCTCGGCCAAGTCTTTTTGTTTCTTCCTTTTTTTTTTCTGTTCGGGATTTGTTTCCGTTCCTTGTCTTTTCTTTCCACTTCTTGTGTGACTTGATATACCTACCTGCATATGATCCGGTTTTCCCAACGACCGCGCCCCGAGGACGCCGCGCGGGAACGTATATGAGCGTATCCTCGAGGTGGTCCAGAGGAGCACATGCATGTAGGTTAGTGGGGAGGAGGGAATTTGGATATCCACTGCTTGCATTGCAATTCTGGTTTTGAAGAGTAACGAGGTCTTCGTCGAGGGTGGTGATCTGGTCCCAGGAACGCTCTTCTCTGGATGGGGGAGTGGAATGTGAACCCAGCTCGTGTTCTGTACCTCTATTTTGTGTGCGGGCGATGAGCTACACGTTTTACGAGTACGGAGAAGAACGAAAAAGAAAGGATGTTGGTTCAGATGGAGATGGGGATGCGAATGTTGCGAGCTGAACGAGAAAGGGTAGCTTCGTAACCCCACATTCTACCTACGGCCAAGCAAAACATGATCAACGGCGCCCCAGGGAAGTTTATCGCCCGCTCCCGAATCCTACCCGCCGCCGCCTCTGCAATAGACGGTTTATTAACGTGTATTGTTACGTTGCAGTCGGTTGGTATATCCCATCCCGTATATACCCAGCGACGGGACGGGGGGTGGTGGTGGTGTCTTGTCACTGTCATGACGGCTGCACGGCATCGCGAAGCTATCTGATAGGCAACGACACGTTCGGCTGGAAGAGATCGCAGATTGGGAGAAGTAGATAGCCGATGGAGGGCCAAGGCAAGGTAGGCATTGAGCGGCTAAACCGTTTCGGCGGGACACACACTCTTCCTATGTGCAAGACCCTTGTCAACGTTCAGAAGTTTCCCGCTCGGCTCCTCCATCTGCCGCGCACCGTCGCTTCGCTAGCGGCAGATCCAGCGGTTTGGGTCCCCACCGGGGCGCAACCACCTTGTGTCTAAACCACTGGCCTGCCCTTTCTTGTCGTCCCTGTCGTTGCTGGCGTTTCTTCCCTTGCTGTGTGGTTCTTGAGATGGCAGGCGATGGAGACTGGTTGACATCGTCTAGCTGGTGATTGGGTCGCTGATCCTGTTTGTCTACGGCGAGGCACATGCTGCGTACTATGCAGTAGAGCAGCAAGGGGGGCTTTGCAGTGATGTCTTGGAACCATGAGTGGGACACACGAGAGTCGTATTCGGAATCGTCATCCATTCTGGCGGGGTTCGTTCGTTTGGATTTCGCCCCGGAGTGAGCTATCCTTGCAAGGCCGTCCAGACGAAGTTTGGGGATTAGACTAGGGGGACCCCGTTCTGGATGGCCCGTGAAATGAGGGGGGGCAACGGCGCTGGCAAAGAGAAAAGGCAGAGCTGATGTTTGGCCTGCTTGTCTGTCTGTTTTCTTCCCTTTCTCTGTCTCCGTGGTGCTACTAGCGCCGTGTTTGATGTGGTTGACGGCGCTGGACTGTCTTCGTTAGTTCGGTTCGAGTGGCGGGCGCCGGTCCCTGTATCATACTACTACGACCCTACCATACTAAGGTACTGATATCATACTTTACCAAGTTGCTCTCCCACC
>JABGLZ010000287.1:0-65839 GCA_014705045.1 Colletotrichum theobromicola | reverse complement strand
CCCCCCCCCCCCCCCCCCCCCCCTCTCGGCCGGGTCCCCCGTCCTCGACAATCACCGCCAGCGCAGCCCTGCCATGCCTCTCCGTACCCAACAACAACCCCGGTCTCCAAGGGCATTCCCTGGGTCTCATCGTCCCCGACTCCCAGTCTCACGCTCAGACGAGCACCAAAAACGCAAAAGGAACGGGAAGCCCTAGGATTCACTACGAGGGAAAAATCTTCGACGCGTCCTCCCTCTCTCCCCTAATAATACAGCCTCAGTATTGAGCCCTACCAACTTTGAACTCACACACCAAAGAAAAAAAAACCCACTCGCCTCCAAACATTTTACCTTCGATTCCCTGTCTGGGTTGCCTCCAAAGACCAATGACAAACAAGCAACCACCCTCCCTCCACAAACAAAGACAATCCCGGGCTGGAATTTCTGCCCCATTCGTCCTCATCCCAACTCTTCCAACGCCCACGAGACCACCTCCCAAGGGAGGGCAGAAAAAAAACACAAAAGAGAGCGCCACTGAAAAAGTAATCTCAGGGTCCTCCTCCATCGCGACCTCCGCGTCTGAACGAACCATCTGTCTGTCCCTTGAGCGTGTCATGTCAGGCACCGACTGGCATGCTCTTCACTAAGACCGTCCACACACACACACACACACTCGGGCACCCAGCCGTGCCAGCCCATTCCCCAATAATCCCACCTCGGGCTCTCCCTATTATTACCACCTCATTTCAGGGGTCCTAGTGCCTATTTTAATCGCCCCCCGGCCCCGCGATCACCTTTCCCGGCTGCGCGGTCGCCGGCCGACGTGCTTTGTATGCCTTGCCAATGGTGTGTGCGCGCGTGTGTGTGTGTGTACCTACCTAGATGTTATGTGTGTGTGGGCGACCTGCTCGATTCGCCGGACGACAATCTCCCTTGAAACCGAAAGAATTTTCCGGGACGCGAGCGATTCAGGACACCTCGACGCACAGAATTATCGTGCGACGCCCAGACCCAGCGCGCCCGCCAGAAATGTCCATCTGCTACTTCTGTGCCCTTGCAAGAAGAGGAAAATCCAAGAAAACCTCGTATCGTGGTCCGCGAGCACGCGCCAGCGATGACGAGGTTACCAGGGCGTGAGTAGGCAACTTACGCAGTAGATCGCCTCCGGGGCCGCCGGCTCGGCAATGCACCGCAACCTCGGCGCGAGTGGGTCCCGGCTACACGGAACGCTGCCGGCTGCCGTCCCGTCGTTGCGATCCTATCTTCCGTTACATTTGCTGAATGGCAATGTCCGTCGCATTAGAATCAAATCATCCGCCCACTGCAAAACTTCACGTTGCAAAATCGCTCAGCTCAGTCGTCATTTTACTTCAGATGCAATGTCTGTATTCTCCGGTCCTCTTGGAATCAATGCTTTCTACCATCCCTATTCGTACAATACTTCCGTTTCGTCATTAAGCCCTGCTCCTTTTGAATGATTACCCAGACGCCTTCCACCGACCGTTGAAAGATTATCAATATGAACATGAATAAAAGCACTCCTACTGGTTGTGCTAGAAACGCCCCCCTCTTTTTTGCCATCATCATATAATACAATTTCCTGTGCCTCAGGCAAAACTGTCCTCTGCGTTCCAGCGACTGCTGACCGCGCTCTTGGGGACGGGTGACTGGCTCGGATCATTAGCCGGAGCCGTGACCCGAATGGTGGGCGAAGATCTGGCGGGAGCCTCGGCCGGAGCTTTGAACGACGACCGCGACGCCGGAGGCTTTGTCGAGCTCTTGGTCGGAGTCTTGGCCGGAGTCTTAGCTGGAGTCTTGGCCGGAGATTTGGGAGCAGCCGAAGCTGGAACGCTGGCGCTATCGCCGGGCAAAAGACCCTCTTGGACCAATGCCTGAAAGGCTGGGTCGCGTGCAAGCATGAGCTGTCGCTTGACGGGCAAGCCGTCGAGGAGCTTCAGCTTCTTGCAGCAACCGACGAAAATAACCTGGTACAACCGTCGACGGAGACGGGTCGCCTCGTCAAGACGTTTGGCAAACACCTCGTCTCTCTGCGCATCGGCTTCCGGCAGGACGAACGGATCGGTAAAATTGCCCCGGTCTGCTGGGACCATGACCTGCACCGGCGGATAGAAGCCCTGAGTAATTGGATTGTCCCGCAGATCCAACTGCGTCAGGTGCGGGAAATCCGTCAGGAGTTCCGTGACTGATGTCGAGTCCGCCAGGCGGTTGCCAGCAACAAGCAGTTTCTTGAGCCGGGGAACGAAGCGAATAGGTGAAAGGTCCGCGATAGCGTTGAAGTTGAGATTCAACGATCGCAGGTTCGGCATCAACAGCCCGATGCCCTCCGGCAGACGGTGCAGCCCACAGTTGGCGAGCTCGAGCAGTTGAAGATTAAGGAAGTCCACCTTGGGCTCGAAAGCGCCAACAAAGTTTCCGGAAAGGAAGAGCTTCCGAACTTCGTATGCGGAAGAAAGGAAAGACAGGTCCAGTTGGCCATCGCCACGCTGCTCTCTCAAAGATAGACTGTCAAGGTGACGAGCTTTAGTAAAGCCAGTGATGTTGGTGATGTTATTCCTATCAGCATGGAGTAACCGCACTGCAGGTAGACGGCCGATATCAAGCTCGGCGATCTCATTGTCGCTGAGGTCCAGGTAGCGCAGACCATCGAGGCCTTGTGCATCTTCTGCCGTGAACGCAAGAAGCTTGTTGCGGGGTAGCTTGAGAGTCTCGAGTGAAGAGAGCTGTCCGACGTTTAGTAACTCTTTGATCTTGTTTCCGGAAAGATCCATTTCTGTGAGCCTATGGAGTTTGGTGCCATCGAAGTCTACAACTTCAATCAAATTATTGCGCGCACGCAACGACAGTAGACCATCATGCTGGTTCAAACCGTTAAGAGATGTCAGCTTGTTGTTGTCGGCCTTGAGGCTACGAAGGTGAACAAGATTCTTCAGAGCTGACAGGCTTGTGAGATCGTTGTTGGAGAGGTCGACGTATTGGAGGTTGGTGAGATGATCCCACGACGTCAACTCGGTAATCATGTTGTTCGTGATCTTGAGCTGTCTGACTGATGCTGGTACTCCGTCAAGGTGACCGATGGAGTTGTCGGATGCATCAAGGCTCACCAAGCGGCCACAGAACTCGTCCAACATATGCAGACTCGAGAGTCGCCTCTCGCTGACGTCCAGTTCTGTAAAGTCCTCCCAGTAGGGCTCAAAAGGCTCAATCTCGGTCAATCGGTCGACGAGATCGCGAACTGTCATGGACATGACCTTCTTGGAGCCATCGCCGGTGACGAGTCGCTGATCGTCTACAATGTAGCTGACTTCGAAGCCAAATGACTTCTCGTTGTGGTTCAGCGTAAACTCAGACATGGGACTGAGAGACAGATTGCCGACGTGGTGGCTAATAAAAGCTCCTGCATCAGGGTAAAGACCGCCGTTCCGAGTCTTGCCGGGCGTCTTGATGAGGAAGCTAAGACTCCTTTCTTGGTTTTCGTGCGAAACCTGGCTAAGGGCGCTGTTATCAGCGATGATGCTGACTTGCCTCTCCTCGGCATTGTCGACAACGCTGTCTTCATCTCGTTCGTCAATACGAGAAACAGGGCGCGGGACAAAGGACCGGCCGCGCAGGGAGAAGTGTCTTGAAGGACCGCGTGCTGGGGCGGTACAAGGACGTGGTTGCAACAAGTTTCGACGGGCGGCTTTGGTCAAGCTTTGGTACTTGCTGCGTTTAGATTCCTCCAAGACAAACTGAGAATCAATGAAGCTGCCTTCGTCATCCTCGAGGCTATCAATGTCTTCTGCCGCAACATCCTGAATAATGGAGGCAATTGGCGAAGAGAAAGAGATAGTCATTCGTCTTCGAGACGGCGAGGAGTCGGTGATGCGATCCTCGTCTAGTTGGATTTCGTGCTCGACCTCTTCATCAGGTAGCTTGCTCCCGAGTTTGGTGAATTCCGTTCGAGCTTGCGCCGCGATGTCCTTTGGCAAGGTCCCATCCGGAGACAGAGTCACGAAACCTTTGCCTGATGGGTTCCTCGGAGTGCCAAAGGAGCCGGCAGAGCCAGGTGGTGATTGCGACCAATCCTCCTCATTTGCTTCGGCCTCCTTCTGAGCCGTCACGATCCGCAAGTGCTGCATCTCCTTCGTCAAGTCAACAGACAGGTCTGGGATACTCGCGAAAGGATCGTCTTCGCTGTCCTCCGAAGGAAGCACGTGGGAGTGAGCGTGAGCGTGCGCACTTCTAGGACGAACACTTTCCCCCTTCCGCTTGATCCAGATGTTTTGCTGGCGGTCCAGGTACATGCTACCCACTTGATCCGGGATCAAATGGGACACGCTCTGAGGCATGATGGTTTTTCGTGACTCGGAATTGCGGGAGGAGCCTGTGTGGATAGTTCGGGTGGTGGATGCTCCAGATGAGTGGGTCGGGAAGTCGTCTGCGTCAATCGAGTCTATCGGTCTGTTTGGGTTGGCGCTGATGCGAATATTTGGGGGGTCGCTGATGGTTTCATCGCCTCCAAGGTATTGCAGCTCATCAGTGTTGGCTCTTTCACGGCTTCGCTCCTCGATTTGCCGTTCAACTTCCTGTGCCACACGGATGGCGTCTTGTGCCTCGTCCATAGATCTGAGGGATGAGGAGATGACGTCTCCCATGTCACTCAGTTCCTGATACTTCTTCAAGTAGTCGAGAATGTCGGGGTTCTCCTGTCGCTGCGGTGCTCTCTGTACGGGCTTCCCCTCGCGACTAGGAGGTCGCGAGAGCGGCTCTCTTGTTGATTCCTCGTACGAGTCCTCGTCAAAGACCGGGCTCGGCTCGCCGAATTCCGCATCAGATTCCTCAACACTCGTCAGGCCACTCGGAGCCTTGGCTCCATTTCGAATCATCGCCATGATCTTGCCAGCCTCGTCCAAAAAGTCTTGAGTCCTGATGGATGGCTTCCGGTCCGTATCGAGAGTGCCATTGCGGTCGTTACCGCTCGTCGTGAGCTGGGAAGCGCGAGTGGGAGAGCGACGCGTTGGGGGCTCCTCGAGCAGGTAGTCCTCCGGAAAGTAGTCATCTCTTTGCATTGATGACCTTGAGCTCGGCGTTGGAGTTCGTGGGCGGAGAATATGGCGATTGGCCAGCACACTAGGATGAGCTCTCTGCTGCGTGCTCCCCGAACGGGCGTCCTTTCGCTTCTTACCCATCATGCTCTGCATCAGGGCGTGAGTCTCATGGACCGGCTCCAGCGCTTGAAATCGCTCTTCACGTCCGTAAGCAATGTCAGACTTGTGCAGCGTCCTCCTCCGCTTCGGAGTCGGATCTTTTGATGGCGATGTCATTGGCCTCTTTCCCTCCGAACCAGTGTCGCGTCTGTGTGGAGTGCCGAGTAAGAGGGAGTCGTCTAACGGGAACCGCACATTTGCTCTCTGGACACTGCCCTCACTACCGAATGAGATTTCCCGAGTGTGTTTTGACGATGATGCCGTCGTCGTCCCGGATTTCGCCCGCTTCCTAGGAATAAACATTGACTCCTCCTGGCCTGGAGAGCCTGTGACATTCGCAAATCGTAAAACAGACTCTTCAAAGCCAGAGAGTCCATCAAAGTCACCCTCTTCGTAAAACTGTGACTCCTCGTCATCGCGTCGAATGGAGACTTCCTGGTCGAACTGATAACCCTCCAAGTCGCCTGCGCCAAACTGACTGACTGATCGTGAACTTGTAGCAGTCTGCTGAGCTGGTACGGAGAGGTAGCCCACGGGCGCAGTATGAGGTCTAGGTTTCTCAGTCAGTCTGGATGCATCCCCAGAATACGCTCCGCTGAGTGATTGTCGCGATGACCCTGACATCTGGTCCTCGAACTGGCTAATGCGCCGGAGGAGCGTTTGGTTGGTGAAGGTGTCGTAGGGCCCAAATAGCTTCAGTGGGCTCGTGCTGTTGGTCCCATTTGTTGCTCGCTTATCAGGACTTGGGTAAGGTGCTCGTGGAGGTGGGGGGCTTTGCGAACCATATCGCATCGTTCCCTGACCTGGCGAGTAGGTTCTGACGCTGGGGAATTGCTTGGGCGTGCTGGCTTGCAAAGATTCTTCAGGGAACATCTCAGATGTATCGACGCGCATGCCGGGACTAAGACCCCGGTATCTGAACGACCCGTCACCAGACCTGCCACCGCGCTGCAAGTTGAGAAAACCTCCCTTCCGCGCATAGTCTTCGGTTGTGTCCACCTTGTCGCTCTCGAGCTCGTCCTGCGTTTCGTCTGCGTCAAACTGAAGCTCGCCTTGAGAGTCGAGTAGCATTTGGTCAATGCGAAGCTTCTCAAGACGACTTTGAAGCTGGTCGACTGGCAATTCAGTAGGCGCACAGGGCTCTGCGTCTCCACCCTCGCCTTTTGGGCGCATGAGTGTAAGGACGATGGGGCTGAAATCCTCGTTTCGGATGACACTATGTCCGCTCGTCTTTCTCGACGCGTCGTTCGGCGGTGCCAGGCCAGTCACTGAGGTGTCTGCCGTGGGAACGCTTTCCTTCACGGTCGGTTCGGTCGGCTCTTGAGGATTACTATCGTGGGGCGCGCTGAACTCGCTAAGTTTGCTCTGGTCGAGGGAATCATCCGCCAGTCTGTATGTGACTTGGGGCGGTCGTATCCTAGGACTTGGGCTTGGACTTGGATCCATCTGGCTTCTGCCATCGGATTCCTCCTCCTCCTCCTCGCCTGAGGTCACGTCTGCGCGGCGAAAAAACGGGGGACTTGAAGGCAACGTCGATTCGTGCCGGGGGCTGGGGTCTGCCACGCTGGTGTCTTGGGGTGTTGGCGGCTTGAACATGTTCTCAAGACCTGCAGCAGCAGAGCAGAACAGATCTCTTTGTTCGCCGTATGCCACGTCCCCGTACACAAGCCTTCGCTTCCATTCCGGCGTGCTGCCTACGTTCTTCAGTGGGGACGACTTCAGCGACTTGTGCTGCACCGTGTTGTGAATAACAGAGCCGTTGGTCGAGGCCGAAAGCGCGCGACTCGGTTGGCGAGACAGTTCGGAGGGCTTGAATTCTCGAGATCGCTTCGGTGTAGGTCTTCGTTGGGAGGAGAGTGGCAGGTTGACGTCGTTTGTGCTTCGCTCGCTGAGGACTCCGACGCTTTTTTCGGTGCCGGCACTCGACGGTCGTATCCTACTGACAGGGAGTGGTATGCGACTACCAGCTCCCTTGCCGTTAGGTGTCTTGTTGTTTTCGCTTGGTTTCAAAGGCGGCAGGGCGGACGGTGAAGCCTCAGATCCAGCCTGCGAAGGCCAATCCTCGGAGAGGGAGTCAAGCCAAGCGTGAGCCATGATGTAAGGGCTCGTGCAATCGGAATCGTGGGATGTTGGTGGTTATAAACTGTCCATCTGGGGATGTAAATGGCTGCAAAAGGCGTCGCGGTTTGCGGGGTGTGTTGTTGCGATGGATGCGATTTGTTTACGCGGGCAATTGCAATGGGAAGGTCGCCAAAGTGAAAATGCACGTGGAAAAGATGCAGAATGGCAAGCTGAACAGAATGGCGAAAGGACTGGCAGCACAAGCACCGTGGCAGCCTCCGCTGGGGTGCGGTGAGGTCCCGTCGTGATGGTTTGTTGTATTGTGAAGTTGTTAAACGTATTGTATTGTTACTCGTGGGGAACGCGGTCGAGCCTTCGCGTCAGTGTGTTCCGCTGTTTGGTAGCGGCCGTGGAGTGGTGTGTGGTGCACTGGTGCAGGTTTGGGGCGGCGTTATGTCAATCGTTCCAAGGGTCGGATCCCAGAATAAACAATTGGATAAAGACCATTTTTAGCGTGCTTTTCGCTGCGCAATGTTATGCTCAGAGTGGCGGGTGCGCGTTGCTGTGTCAACCGTCACGACGCCAGAATTCCCCGATCCCCCGATGGCGCTATCGTTGTATCGAGGTCGTGGGGGTGCAGCCTTCTAATCGCATCTATTATGTAATCTCCCGGCTGCAGCAATGGCCGAAGAGGTCTCGCCTTCCAGGCTCCAGACGGGACGCCAGAAGGAAAGAGTGGGTGGAGACCACTTAACACGATGGCCTGTGCGCAGGCGCGTCTGTCGCGTCGCCGGGTGAACATGAAGACCCGCCCGACCCATCGCCTCTTTGTCCAATTTAGCAGCCCATGTTTGTCTGCGCGGGCGACGACGACCGACCTCTCTTTTCAACGACATCCCACACTCCGGACCACCGCCCGGCGCCGCTGCGACCGCCCAGCGTACCCAACCACCTAAAGTTCTCCGAAACCGATCAAAGTTCATGAGCAACTTCACCCCTCCTCGCCATGAGTTCCGCCAGAGACTGGCGAGTCCAGTTTTTAGATGACGAGCCGTTCTGCGACCCGGTGCGCCATGATGCCGAAGTCCTGTATGAAGGATCCGACGACGAACACTACGACAACCCCGAAGAGAGAAGACGTCGAATTGAGGATGCCGCCCACAGGTATTTGAGCGGTCAAGCCCCTGTGCTCTTGACGTCGGTGCTGCGAGGGCCGTTTGAAGGACCAGATGCGAAAGGTTGGGTCAACCCATGGCGGTCGAAGAGAGGCAGGAACCCACCGGCCGCTGTCGCGGAGACTATCGCTGAACCTGAGGTGGCGGAGAGTGAGTTGTCAGATGCCGATGACACGGGATCTTGCCATCTACCCAGCCCCCGGAGCCTAGACCAGGTCGGGGTCACGGCCAACCCGCATATGACAGAAGACGATCTTGAGAGGGTGCATGCATGGAGGAGTGCGACGGAATCCGCAATCCAAATTGACGACGAGCCAACCTGGTCATTCGCAAGCGATATTTCTCTGTCGCAGTCTCAGTCTCACAGGAAACGTCGTTCTATGGGATCAGACTGGCTCAAGCGGAAGGATAACAAACGTCGGAAAGCTGAAGAGGAAGATGTCGAAGGTGCATCAACTGTCGCGCTGCCTAACACGCAACACCCTGGGCAAAGCCGAGATCTTTCTCAAGATGCGCATGGGGCACTACCCATTATTATGGACGAGACTGCGCAAAGCCTGCCGGGTACCCAAAGCCAATCAAGGTCGTCAAGAAGGGCATTGCACAAACCCTCATCACAACAACTTCCGCCTCAAACACCAGCCAAACCCACTGCCACCCCCGAGGAAGAGAATCCTGCCCCGCTGAGCACACCTATTCAAACACCTCCATCTGCTAAGATGTCCAAGACGACTCCACAAACAAACGCAAGAGAGGATGCGCCTGTAGAGGTTGATGTGGAAATGCAAATGGAGAATACCCACGACAGCATTGAAGTTAAGATCGAATTCGAGACCCAAGAGGACGACAGCTTTTTGTTTCGCGCACGGCCCAGGAGCCGTGGCACTGCCGCCAATGCCAGCGTCGCGATCAACGACGACAGTAATGTCCCTTCCCCAGCCCGCGGGATGCCAGAGACCGAGTCGGAATCGGAGTCCGGCTCAGAACCAGCCGACGAGGTCATGGACCTTGACGGGGTCACATGCTATCCTGACGACACAAAAGCGACGTCGCCCGAGTCTAGTGGAGCTGATGAGAATCCGAAGAACGACATCGCAGACAATCGCCAACCTGGGACGGAAACCAGGGGCAGATTATCGCAACTGCTTGCAAAAATGGCCTCGTATGCCGCTATGAGGAGCACAGGTATCTCTGAAGCTGCAAATGTGGCAGAGACAGGTGCTCGTACAGTCAATGAACTGAAGCAGAAGGAGACTAAAGATCAGGACGAGCCTGTATCGGCCAGTCAAGAACGGACGATAGTGGCTCAACCTGAGTCGCCAGAGAAGCAGAAGAACACCGATGCCGGTAATGAAGGACCAGCCGAGCAGGAACAGACAGCATCGATGACAGCCGAATTGCCAGGCAAGCATAGGCAATCGACGCCCAGGCAACCCTCTCCTCAACCGACCCTAGCCGTCGTGCTGGACCAACAAACTGTAGCAGCCGTTTCCGCGGGCATGCAGGGTGTTCCAGTCAGCGGCACCGCCCAGGAGATCCCCCAGCAAAGTCCATGGTCGAAAACCGAAATGCCTCGCCGGATTGATCCATATCCTCCTGCTCAATCGGCGGAGCATCAGGATCACAGCTATAGTACGGAGACGCCCATGGCTGGGCAAAAGTACACCAATCCAGAGACGCCAATGGTTCAAGACGACGAGTTCCAACCAACCCCAACGAGGTCCGAGCACATATCCCATTCTGAGTCCGTGATTGGGATCATCCAGACAGATGTTCAGCGGTCTGGAGAAATTGTGTCCTGTAGCATTCAACCCGAAGAAGTTACTGTTGTACATGACAGCCCAGCTGTCCCAGCGTCGCAGCAAAGTCCTTGGAAGGCGGACGCACCTGCTGTTGCCCCAGTGCGCCAGCTCCAATCGATCCGGGAGAACAGCCAGCACAGCTTCCTAGATCCCAGCTACCAGAGCCCCTGGGCCTCCAGCCCGATCAAGATGCGCCAGGCAGCTGCAGAAGCTTTGGCTTTTAACTCTTTCAACAGCCCTATGCCCGCCTCACCCTCTCCGCTCGCCGCGTCGACTCCAGTGCATGTGGCCACGCCCATGGCCGAACCCGTCATCGAAGAGAAGTCCGTACCTGTCGTGGAGACCACAAGAGCATCGACGCCTGAGCCGGTCTTCGAGATCAAGCGTTTTGCCAACTTCATGTCGCCTTCCCCTGAAAGGCCTCGACGCCAGCCGAAGAGGGCGCGCGTCATCGGGGGTCACCTTCCAAGCACGCAAAGCCTGTTGGCAGCCACAATCGATAACCCGTGGGATGCGACTCCGAGACCGGCCAAACGTGTCAGATGGGCTCCGGAGGTTGAGGGGGGTGACATCCCTGGCGGCAGTGACCCCGTTACCCCCTTGGTGACCAGAACAGCCTCTCCGCCACCAGAGCTGGCAGTAGCAGATCTTCCTACCGGTGAAGACGATCAGTTCCAGAAGCACTTCCAGGCCGTCTCGCGCAGGACCAAGATCACCCACAGACTCCTCCCGTCCGCATCTCAGCAGGTGCTCGAGAGTCCGGGTCCAATGGCCATGGCCGAGGCCTTCGTCGCAGCAGATTCCCTTGGAGCAAAGGCCCCACCGGCACCTGAGGCACTCATGGTGGAGCACGATGTCCCGAGGGCCTCGCAGCAACCCTTGCAGCTGGTGTCTCAGGAGGTCGACGACGTCGACGCTGTGCTTGAGAATCTCAATGAGTTCATCGATATGTGCGATGTCCAGGCCGATCTCGAGCGCGCCAAAGAAGAAGAACGACAAGAACGGGAGAAGCGGGTGCGTGAAAAGCAGGGGCCGCAGAAGAGTGGCTTGACGAATAGTCAACTCTTTGGGAGAGTCCTCATGGGGGGCTTCATGGATGCGGGTGTGTGGGACTAAATGGATCGTTGGGAGGAGTATTACTGATGTTAACATGAGGGAGTATCAAGGTTTTTAAGCGCTTATCATACCATTCAATTTTGCTTCCAAGCGTGGTGTTTAGGTTCATTATGATACATAGCATGGGTCAGAGGGATCGCATGATGAGCAAGAGGCTGTGTAGATGCTTTGTTTAAAGGCGTGCTTGCTGTGTTGCCTAGCATAGATACCCAACCCAGATGAATCGAAAGAGAATATTGAAGCTTAGCGAAGACCATCTTTCCAAGCTTGCGTGTGTCCTTCGGTAACCCTGTGTCAAATACTTCCCCGCTTACGAGGGAAGCCGTGCAATGTCTAGGTTGGCTTGACGAGCAGCGGAGTGTGGATCAGTGAGGCGAGGTGGAGTGAGGTGAGCAGCGTGAGCTACCTCCGTCACCCGCTTCAGGCACCCCAGATTGCGCCTGTCTCGTAGCATCTGCTGCCTTCATGACGAGCAGGTGACAATTCCTGTTCAACCACGCTATCGCGCTATTGGACTTGCCCTGGGTCCAAATCTGACTGGCTCACTGGGTCGATCGACGTGAGGTGTGAGTGGCTGCCAGGGATCACAGGTTCGGAGCCCGGTGAAGACTTTTTTTCTGGTCGATTTTGACCTTCCTCGCATGTTGTATTGCATTCTGTGCCCTGGCTTCCGTGCCGCGTATGCTCTGTGCCAGTAGTATCGACGTTCGCCTCTCTCTGCAGGCGCGCCGGACATTGATTTGAAACCATCCACACTATCATCCAGGATTTTACGGCGGACCGTCATGCAGGACCTGTATGTATATTTACAACACTGTTCTTTTAATAATGAACATCGCAAGATGGTCTGTGGTTCTCGGTTACGTGGTAAATGTGGTCGCAAAAAGAGTGACCTCAAAAGAAAGTCTAACTAGTCAGGCGATAGCTGAGGGGAGTCATGATACACTGCCTTATATATCGACATATGAGAAGGTTTGTTTGGAGTACATTCTCTTCGAATACATGGCCGTAGATGAAAGACACTATAGTAACGAGTGGTGGTTTTATCGATATTCAGCTGCATTATCATCCGAGACTGGACACGACGACAGATTACATGCAACCGGCATCTTGCATCTATGAAATAGACCACACAGGGAACTCTTGAAGGAGCATTCTGTCGAGCAAAGGACTCAAGAAGTCAATCCTGGTTTTATGAATGACGCTGAGAACTAGACGAGACGTTTTGGAATCTGCACTGGAAGGATTACATCCAAGGTCAAAGATTTAAATGCGAGGCAGATGCAAATAGATCGTGTCCAAGGATCGATTGCGTCTTCGGCAGTTTAGGATGTAACAGGTTGACTGTCATTTCTGTCACTTTACCTTGCAGGCAAGCTTCTACTCCTGTAATGGAAACACGAGAGACTCAAGTCGATAGTATTCCAGTCCGCATCGATAGGAATACACCTACACGGGCAGGCATGATAGACGGAGCCGAACAAGGGACATCGCGGGGCCCAAGCCAGCTAATAGTGTACGGCGTATGCTTTACCAAGCACATACAGTGTTGTTGCTCCATAGAAATAATCCAAAAGTGTGGCTAGTCGTATTGTGGAGTGTCTAAGGTTGTAAGGACCACAGCCTCTCATGCTGGGATTAGCTTAGTATAGCTCACAGGAAAGACCGCATGGAGAGCAAATTCTATGACAATTTGGAGGGCAACTCCCGTCTGTCCATTCGATCGCCTGAAAGTAAGCATCATAGCCTCGAGCCTGTCTTGCGTCACCCTGTGGCAGCAAGGGACTTAGTAGGCAACACCGGGACAGTTCGGTATCGAGGGCGAGACACACCGTTGCCATGCCTATAAATGAAACATTTTAGCTAATGTCACTGATGAGTTTTTCAAGGACAATTGAGTCCGTGAAACCAGCAGAAGGGACAATAGGACATGTTGCCGTCGACGTTATTTCCATGACCGCATTCCATGACCGCATTGCATCCATGTCTGTTTCGGGTTCATGAGATCTGATCCTGACACGGACGCTCCCAAGACCACTTGCTTTCTGATACGATGTGAATACGTGGCTATGGACAGGGTATCCGAACAGAGCCGAGCCAGATCCCAAACGCTGACTTCATGTCACTCTCCGCCGGTCCACAGAGCAATCGAGTGACAACATCAGGGGGCCAGCATTGCCAGATCGCTAATAATCGATACAACAGCCTACTACATTGCGGTCTCTCAGGAATCACTAGCATGTCACAAGATGTATATTCTTATATGAAGATTATGTCATTTGCTCCTAAGACCAGTATTGATATCTGCCTTGTTGCTGATGCAGGCAGAATCAGAGATCGTAAACTTCTCGTCCGGCCGATATGAGCGACCACGAGACGTGCCCTTTTTCATTCACGTCCTGCAGTTTCCGAACTGCGTGATACATTAGAAGTAGCAAGTGGAGAGGTGAATGCTTTGGAGGTAATGAGGCTTCGCTGCGATGTCTGCGACCAACATGGCGGAAGTGGGCTCGGCCACCGTCGCATTTTCATATGCCCGCTGACAAAGAAGCACGGCAACGATTTGTCTCTAGAGTGACAAAACCTCACCTGAATACATGACGAAAGGTGAGAAATGCCGACAACAAGAGGCGGGGAGAAAGTCCATCTCCATACTCTTATTCCAGATCGCCTGTTGTACTTGCTTGGGCTATCACCATGTCTCGGTGGCAGAAGTTAGGTAGGAGCTTGGCATGGAATGGACATGGAATGGACATTTGCTTGCAGAAAGATTGAGGGCCAAGAGCAGCAGATCCTTCTAAAGGTACAGTGGCGGGTGGTTCACGCAATGGATGGCGGGTAGAGCCCGGCTTGAAGAGTGCCGGGAATCTGTCCCGACGGAACCTCGACTACGCATCGCCAAGCTGCAGCATAATGTGAATGCGAGTATATACTCACACATCTAGGAGGAGCATATTTCTTTAACCAATAAATCCTCCGTTCGTCACGAGGATTCTCGACGGCTTCGACGACGGGCTGGAGAGTGCTGATGATGCAAATGGCCACGGGCTTTCACAAACTTAAGGCTTGATTCAACAGACGAAAGGGGGGAGGAAGGACGCTACGGCGCTATCATCCACATTGGTTCCGACCCAGTGACCCTGCGGAAAGCTTCGATGCCACTGGGAGAGATCATCACGATGGGAGGAAAGAACATGAAGACCACACTTCGTGAAGAAGCGAGAGCGACCAAGCCGCCTTTTCCTCGCTTAAATGGACGATATCGTCCGAATCGAGGAGGTCTAAGAGGCACCCGCGACGCATCGAGAGCAGTCCATCGCGTCCATCCCACCCGACAGCATCAACCCAAGCATCTTCCCACCCAAAGCCCAAGTTGCAAGAGTGAAATTTTCATTCTGCCTGGATGCCTCAAAAATTTCAACCCAGCGCTCTTCCCAAACCCGCTCTTTCCTCCCACTTTCACCGCGATGCAGACTTTTCAGGCAGCCGCGGTACGTGCCCAGCACACCCACCTTCCAGCCCCCGAATTCTCATTGGCCGAAAAATTTACTGATCGCGGCGCACCTGAGCCCCACACCACCTCCCCTCCCCTCATCTATATAAACCTCGCTTCCCTCCCGCTCTCTTAGGATTTTCTTTCTTCTTTTTCCTTCATGTCGACAATACTTCAGAGAATCATTTCTATAGTAATCGACCTACTCTTGGTTCCCTACAGGAGCCACAGATCCCACCCTGGTTGATGATTGATATCCTTGACACCCTAGAGTGAAGAACTCTGGTTGCTCTCGATCTGTCCGAAAGGATGGCGGCATTGGGCTTGTCCCGGTGCTGTATAGAGGGCGGTGATGATCTCGTCCCCGTCTGCGGTCTTGCCCTTGTGGCGCGCGGGCGGGGTGGGTGTCGATGGACGTCTGACAGGCGTGCTCTTCTCTTTTTCGTTGCGTGCTGGGGTGTTGTCCCTGGTCGTGAGGAAGAAGATTCTTCATGAGTCAAATCTAAGTGTGCCCGTTCGAAGTCGTAAGGGAGAGTCGTGCTTTTACGCGTGTCACGCGATCGTCACTTCCGCGTCGGGAGGTGACGGTCGATCGAATGTGAAAGTGACAGTATTCGAGAGGTCAATGAACATTTTTGCCTCAATCGTGATGACTTGGCAAATCCATGGATGAGCAAGGTCAATCGTGGATGATCAGCATGGGAAGGAACCATTGTGCATTGTTTCGTGAACTCGGAAACATTCTCAACCAGGGAATGGCTTGGGACGGCAAGCTTCTATTTTTATCTAGCGCCAATCTTAGCTTCCACATTCCCATTCCCATGACAATCTGCTCAACGTCAAACCAGAGGATGCCGTAACTCTGGATTTTTTTCCTTGTGATGTCGTCTCGTATCTGTGAAAAATTCCTCTCCTTTCAGTATGACCTTCCCGCGACGTAGCTCTGCGGCCTCGCGCTCTCGTGGTACCCCCACGGCCGCGGGATCTCCTCGACGCCGCCGTCCTCGCTGCGCGGCGTGAACTGGTCAAACGACCCCGCCGACCGCGGCGGCCGGGGCATGGCCACGAACTCTTCGCGGTCCCCCTCGACGAAGCCCTCGCCCGCGAACCAGCCGTTGGCCTGCTGCGCGGCGGCGCTCAGGTTGAGGTTGCCCTCGCTCACGGAACGCAGCTGCTGGCCCGCCCAGGCGACGGCGTTCTGCGGCGTGAGGGCGTTGGCGGCCGGGGTGCCCGCGGGCCTCAGCATGCTCGGGACAGGGCCGCTGGGGACCCTGTGGATGGGGCGGCCCTTGGGGGCGGCGTCGATGTCGAAGAAGGCGGCGTGGACGCAGACGAGGGCGGCGACCTTGACGATGGTGAGGACGACGCTGAAGATGGAGGAGAAGGCCCAGAGGGCGACGAAGGCGGCGGCGGCGGCGAAGCCGGTCATGAGCTGCTGGGAGGAGGCGTACTTGCGGACGCCGAGGTCGCGGGCGATGTCGCGGCCGTTGTAGGACTGGAGGAAGAGGCCGCCCTTAACGACGCCGAAGAGGGCGGCGAGGACGAGCCAGTGGGAGGTGAGGAGGGTGCCGACGAGGAGGATCACGTAGGCGTTGCCGTGGCGGGGCAGGTTCGTGGACAGGCGGGCGTGGAGGACGTCCTGGGAGTTGGGGAAGCGGAGGTTGGAGGGGTTGAGGAGGTTCGTGACGGGTGTGTCGGGGAGGGCGAGCTCGAAGGAGGAGGAGGTGATGGGGGTGCCGTTGGGCGTCGTGGGAGCAGCAGCGGCGCCAGAGCCGCCGCCGGTGAGGTTGGAGAGGTTCGGGAGAGCCTGGAAGACGCTGTAGGCGGACGAGAGGTTGCTCAAGAGGCCGGCGGGCGAGACGCCAAAGGTGCTGCCGCCGTTGCTTGTGTTTTTGGTGCTGGCGATCTCGGTGCTCGTGCTCGTGCTCGTGGCGGCGGCGGCGGCGGCGGTGGAGGAGGAGTTCTCACCGCCGGTTGATTTGCGTTTGCGAGGCATGTCGCGGGGGTCTTTGGGTGTTTTCGAGGGCTTGGAGACGACCTCGGGGGCCTTTGAGGATCGGGAGGACTTGGAGGATTTGGAGGACTTGTGCGTCTTTGTCGAGCGTGTCCCGGAGCGTGATCTCGAGCGGGGTCTGGAGGAGGACGAGGAAGAGTCCTGGCCGCGGGCGGAGGGCCTGAGAGAGTCCTCGCTATCATCCCATTTTGAGTCCCGGCGGGACGATGATGATGGGTAGCCGTAGGGGTCTTCGGAGAGGGATGGTCTACCCATTTTCGGCGATTTCAGTGTGCGTTCTTCTTTGTCTTTTGTGTCGTGTGTCGTGTGTCTGAGTGTGCGTCCGTGTGTCGAAGCTCTCGGAAGCTTCAGAGGAATGCTGCCTGTCTCTTGTCTGTCTGTGCCGAGGAACGAGTGAGTGAGTGAGCGAGCGAGTGAGGGGCAGAGTGTCTCTCTGAAGATTGAGTTTTGCAGAGTTTCGGTGAGGTGGTCCGCTTCGGCAGTCTTTTGTTCAGGTCTTACCTAAGGCGAGCACTTTTCTTTTTCTCCAGATAAGGTAGCCAAGTTATCTGGAGAAGACGGAAAACAAGTGAGATTCGTGCCCGAGGTGGCTCCAGGCCTCGCTGCAGACTGCAACAGTGCCTTGGTGTGTTTGACGCTGCAGTACACTGCAGCTTGAGAGACCCGACAGCTCACTGAATCGGACTGGACTCAGCTAGCTGCAGCTCAGAAGGCCTGAGAGAAACCCGCCCTGGCTAGAGCGATTGGCGGGGGAGCTTCACCACTGGACGGACACCTGTCAGTGCAGTGAGTGGAAGGTAAGGTAGCTCAGCAGTTGCTCAGCAGTTGCATGGCGTGGTGGAGCCGCATCCGGATAGCCGCAGCCACGATGCATGGCGCTGCTTGGCGTCGGCCTGCCGCCCACCTTACCGCCTACCGCCTCAGGTACCGCCCGCCGCCGTTTGCGCTGTGCTGTGCTGAGCAGCGAGCTGACCGCCCTTTCCATCCATGCATCTTTTCCCCTCCCCCTCCCCCTCTTCAATTGACGGCCGATGATTCCGACACCGCGGGGTACCTTGGATACATCCAACCTCAAGGCACGCTCCGATTTTATGATTGCCGCTGCCGCGTTTGGCCCGATAGTGGCAGAAAAAGTCTGGATCAGATACCAATCATTCTGAGGTAAGTTTGAGGCCCAGCCCACCGCATCCAGGAATTTGATCTGCATATCTGGAAAACTTCTATCCGTTCCTGTATCCGTATTGACTCCTATATAGCATGTCACCATTACTTGGGATCAGATGGGCGGGGTGGCCAGAAGCTTGACTGACGAGAAACCCCAGTGGTCTCCATCCATGCCTCGTCGTATCCACGGAAGGAGAATCGTCCAATGTATCGCATCGCTCGGCGAGAACCTTAACCCCGGCACATCATCATGTCCACCAGGATTGCGTCTGCATCCTAACTACTTCTCATGGATAGACACCCTTCCCGGGCGCCTTCTGGAAGAATGACGCCGGCAGCTCAAACGACGCGTCTACCTTTTGCACCTGCTGGACGCTGTCCCGGATGATGTCGTACCCAAAGTTGTACGCAAAGAACTCCTCGGGGTTTTCTGCAACATCAGTCAGAATGCTTCTGTCCGTCGTTTGAATTCGCCGAGGACTGTGGCCCAACTTACTCGGTACCCTGTCCGCCGGGATGAACTTGGACGCCTCCTCCCGGATGAGCTCCGGCTCCTCCTGCCCCGCGTTGCTGAAGATCTGCATCACGCTGGCGCGGTTTCTGCGGATGTCTTCGTACACCCGCAGCCTGGTCTCGACGTCTTTGGCTTCGGCAGAAGCAAGTGCGATGCCGAGGGCGACTCCGTCCTCGATGCCCTGCGCTCCTCCCTGGCCCTGGTCTGTGGCTGTCTGTCAGCCTTATTTTCCCGTGTATCCTCGGTGGGGTTGCTACTCACGCGGCAACATAGGGTGAGCGGCGTCGCCTGCCAAAGTCATCTTTCCCTTCGTCCAAGAAGGAATGGGAGCTCGGTACAGCAACGCCCATTGCTTCACTTCGGTGGCCTTGCTACGAGGATATTAGTTTTCAGTACCCTGCTTTCGAAGACTGGGAGAGATTGCTTAGAGACTGCTTACTCCAAGATGGCGAGCACACTCGGGTGGAAGTCGGAATATCTCTCGAGAAGCTTCTCCTTTCCCACAGACGCATGCCAGTCCTCCTTCTTGGTCGACTCGATGTCGTCGTTATGGAAGATGGCCACAAAGTTGTGCTCCTCGTTGCTGCCCAAAGTCAGCGATCTATTTACGGTTCACCTTCATCTCAGAATACTTATCCTGCTCACTTTCTGCATGGGTAGGAAACGAGACGCTTCTTGTCTCCCACCAGGAACTTCATCCGTCCATCGTCGCCCTCCGTCCAGAATTTGGTCACCGGGTCCGCCTCGATATCGGCGGCCGGGATGAGGAAGCGGAAGCAAAAGTTGTAATGTCCTTGCGGCACCGCCGGGTTGGAGTGACCCAGAACAGCTTCCACGCCAATCGTGTGGACGCCATCGGCGGCAATGACAACGTCTCCAGTGATAACCTCGCCAGAAGCCAGCGTTATCGATGCTCCCTCGGGGTCCTGCGAGCCATGTTAACTTGATTCACAAATACCAGTTGAAGGAAGACTCACGTATTTGACCACCTCACTCTGCAGGTGCACAGTGGCGGGCATCCCCAGCCCGCCCTTCGTATGCCCATTCACGCCGTTTGTCCCGTTCTCTGTCTCAGCAACAACCTCCGTCGCCAGCCTCTTCAACTCCTCGTGCAAATCCACCCGATGCGCGAAATACCACGGCGCGCCGTACCTTTCCTCAATGTAGTCCTCCGTCCCGACGTGGAACTTCTCCAGCGTGTCGCCCTTGGCCCGGAAGCTGCACCGCACCAGCACGAACTTGGCCTTCACGGGATCCAGGCCCCAGGCGAGCAGCGCGCGCGCCGCATTGGGACACACGTGGATCGCGGCGCCGATCTCGTTGTTGAGCGCCGAGCGCTCGTAGACGTGCACCTCGTGCCCGGCGCGGCGGAGGCCCACGGCCGCGGAGAGGCCCGCGATGCCGCCGCCGGCGATGAGGATCTTGAGGGAAGCCATGGGGCGTGGGGGAAAGAAAGGAAACAAAAATGAGCGGGATAGGATGAACAATTAGAGCCGTTGATCGACGCACTTTCCGAGGGAAGTTGGATCCGAAGTCTGGCGTGGTATACAGCACAGACGATGGATGGAAGGTGGCTAGCCCAGCGCGACGACGTGGAAATAGTTCGGCCGACGGGGGGGAGAAAGAGGTTGAGAGCTACGCTAAGCTGCGCTCGGGGCCAAAAGAACCGACCTGGTGTCTCTATCGCCGATGTGGGTCGATATGGCTCTCAACCCATCTTTGCAGACATCTCAGCAAGGACGTTCTGCTTGGAGGGACATGGCCATGGTCCCGGACTTCTCTTAGCCCCCTCCCCATCGGCTCATGATGCCCTTTCCAGCCAAGAATGCACCTGTCGGCGGATGGCTCGTCCCAGCTTGTGTGCTATTGGAAGGGGAGGGATTCTTCTCACAAGGAAGACAAGGTCTGCAGACCATGAAGCAGTAGAAGGGGTCCTTGTCGGGGCAGCCATTCTGCGCGGAACAGGGACCAGACGGCCGGGGGCCAGCGAGCCCAGTCGTCCGGGCCCCAGTGAACAAGCATTTGATCCAGTCTGTGCCGCATACGGCGGGGACGTTGGGGTTGCATCGCATCGGACGGTTGGTGGGATGCCCGTACGTAAGCCCTTACGGATGCAAATTGCTGCCCTGGGAGGTGTTGCAGTATTGCCGCAGCACCTTTGAGTGGGAGCTTGTTGGTCTAAACCCGTGAAGGGCCAAGAAGACATACCGTGGTATCCGTACACGCTTGAAGAAGGGGTTGTCGAGTGGAATTTGCGCAGAGGAGACGGGGTTGGTTGCTGCGCCGTTGAAGATATATGACTGGGATCATGGGTTATTGACCCGTTTCTGGGGTCCTGGACACCACCACCCCTTGCTTGGGAAGAAGGGTTCGCATCCCTGTCGAGCATATGGTTCAACCTCCGACGCACGAGAATACAACGGGCGATGCAGTGAGCGAAGAGCCAGAGTCTGGCAATTTCCAGATGCAGCTTGTTGTTGAAGCCCCGTTGTCAGAGTCTCATCGGCGTTGGAAAGGGGACGAACGATATTGACCAAAGTCTCTTGATCGACAACCAGTCTTGGTAGACTCTTCAACCTTCCCATGATTCTTTTTCTTTCCCAACTTTCATTCTCACCACCAACTCTGATTCAGTCGCTTTCAACCACCCAAGATGTCGTCCCCGAAGGAAGTTGTCTCGGAGAACGTCCAAGAAACTCCCTCCGCAGACCATACTGCAAACCCAGTTGCGCCCTCGAGCCGCGATGAGCCAAAGGAGAGCATCGAGAACGCCACCGAGCCCGTTCCTCACCTCCACGCAAAGACGTTCTTGACCGTCTTCGCCGTCTGCGTCATCTACTTTGCCCAGCTCATCAATGTCGTCGGCGCAGGAGCAGTACGTTGTCCAATCTCGTCTCCTGATCTAAATCTCGAGATTGCAAAACAGAACTAACACTCGCAAACGTCCTCAAGCAAACCCAAAACCTCGCCGCCGTTCTGGGCGACAGCTCAAACAGTGTCTGGCTGACTTCCACAATCGCCATCATGACCGTCGTCCTCTCCCCTATCGTCTCCCAGGCCGCAGACTACTGGGGCCGCCGTTGGTTCCTCATCGGCCTGACGGCCTGCGGCGTCGTCGGCTCCGTCGTCGTCGCCCGCGCCACCTCCATGGCCATGGCCATCGCAGGCTTCACCGTTACCGGCTGCTCCTACGGCGCCCAGCCCCTCCTGCACGCCGTCGCCTCCGAGGTCCTCCCGCGCCGCTACCGCCCCTGGGCCCAAGCCGCCGACAACCTCTCCGCCGCCCTCGGCGGCCTCGTCGCCCTCCTCGCCGGCGGCGCCCTCACCCGCAACGGCAACGCCGCCGCCGGCGTCCGCAAATACTGGTACATGGCCACCGCCATCTACGCCGCCGCCACGCTCCTCGTCCTCGCGCTGTACAACCCGCCAAAGACAGCCAAGCAGACGCAGTTCACCTTCGCGCAGAAGCTCGCCAAGCTCGACTGGGTCGGCTACGCCCTCCTCGCCTCCGGCCTCGTTCTCTTCTGCATGGGCCTCTCGTGGTCGCAGAACCCGTACCCCTGGACCGACGCGCACACCGTCGCCCCCTTCGTCGTCGGCTGCGCGCTGTGCGCCGCCCTCGCGGTCTACGAGACGCGCTTCAAGGCGGACGGCATGTTCCACCACGGCCTCTTCCGCGGCGGGCGCAACTTCCCCATCGCGCTGGTCTGCGTCTTCGTCGAGGGCCTCGTCTTCTTCGCGGCAAACAACTACTTCGCCTTCCAGGTCGGCGTGCTCTACGAGACGGACGCGCTGCGCACGGGGCTGCGGTATGGCGTCACGATGATGGTGTACGGCGTGGCCGCCGTCCTGGCCGGGCTGTGGTGCTCCAAGACGAGGAATGTGCGCTGGCCCACCGTCGTCGCGTTCGTGTCCATGATTGTGTTTTTCGTGTGCATGGCGACGACGACGCCGGCGACATCGCAGCCCGTTTGGGGGTACCCCGTTTTCCTGGGCATCGGTCTGGGAATTTGCTTGTGTACGTTGGTGACCATTGCACAGCTGTCCACGCCCCCTGAGCTGATTGCCATCACGAGCGGTCTGATGATCGGGGTCAGGTCGCTGGGCGGCTCCGTTGGCCTGGCAGTTTGTAAGTGTCCAACACTTAGACGCCCGCAAATTGAGATTACTTGAAGTATTTGCTAACCTCCCTCCGTTGCAGACAACGCCATCTTCACAGACCAGATGTCCCACATGGGAACCAACATCGCCGCCGCCGTCCTCCCGCTCGGCCTGCCCCAGTCATCTCTGCCGCAGTTCATCGGCCTCCTGGCCGCGCAGGACACTGCCGGGCTGGCGCAGGTCGAGGGCGTCACGGTCGAGATCATCCAGGCCGGAGCGGGTGCTCTGCTCAAGACGTACAGCCTCGGGTTCCGCTTCGTCTGGGTCGCGGCCGGGTCCATCACCGTCGCCGCTGCCATTGGTAAGTTGCTACTTTACTCTCTCGTCCTTGAAATTCTGCGTTCACGCGCGCTAATGTCGTTTTGTGCAGGGGCTTTCTTCCTGGTGGAGCTCGAGGACGAGTTCAACATGCACATTGATGCGCCGGCGGAGAAGGATGACGACTTGTATTCCAACAAGTCGTGAGGGCTTACACTACGAAACCACAATCCGAGCCGCGCTTGGAATTATAGCCACAGGTTATTAATCATTAATTAGATTGTCACGAGACTTAGATATGACTGTTGAGGTAGCTACGAGAATGATGAAGTGTACTTTGCAATATCCATTGGGAGGTGCCATTCCTTGCACAACTTGACTATTACTCTAAAGAAGCCCAAATAATCCATCAAAACAACTTACCAAACGCCAAAGGAAAAAGTTCAAAGAATTGCGTCTTTCCTTGCACCAAACCTGTTGAACCCATGCCACCATCGCGTAGCAAATTCTGCAACTCGGTGACCAACACCAAGTCGCATTTCCAAGTTCCCAATCCTGCAGACATCGTACGAGGTTGCATATACCAATGTCGGGGCAGTGTGGAGCCGTATCCGTACATACATTTGTCGCCGTTGGTGCCAGGTTGAGAAGGGGAAAAGGGCCAGCGAAGAAGGCCAGGGGGCAAGGATGCCAGGATCCATGTCTGGTCGACGACGGACGAGAGACGTGGATATTTCTGAGATCGGAAAGTGGCCCCTCCTTTTCTGCCCCCGGTCCCGCGCGTCCTTGTAGGGATATGCCACCAACGCAGCCATGTCCCTTTGAGAGAGCGGTAGTCAGCATGAGAACGAACGGGATGTTTGTGTGTTGTTATTTCTGTAGACTTGTAAGCACGCCATGTCGTTGCGATGGGCATGCTGGCACAGGTGCAACATTGAGAGTTCGCACAATGCATGTTGTTCTCTGAGATCGAGTGGACTGCCGAGGGCAGGGGATCCTCGCTAGCCCTTGATTTTCCCATGTTCCGGGGAAGCGCGAAACTTTATCTCTTGGATTTTCTGCCCGGCATCTTGCTTGTTCTAGAAAATTGTCATGTTGCGATGGTCACGCAGTCACAAATCGTGTCGTCTCATCTTCAAAGAGGGAGACAGGAGAGGAAATTGGTCTTGGAGAGGAGGTTAGAGATGTTGACCGGGGTCTTTCCCATCAGAGCTGGATTTTGGGCTGGACGCGGTGGGTATCTCGGCTGTCCCATCGGCTCCATCTGGGACCTTTTGGTCGGGCAAGGGAGAGTCTGCCAACGACTGGTTCAGAAGATCTCGTGCAGTTTGACGACCCGCCGAGGAGGATGATTTAATGCAGGGGCCGGAGAGTGTCCTTGGTTTTGGAAGAACCGTTGCCAAACTTACCGGGATAGAATCCTTGCCGCGCAGGGCCGATGGGAAGCCAGATTTATGGCTCTTGGCTCATGGCTCGGATTCTCGTACTTCGCATCCGTGGGAAGAAGTGATTGAGGAACTGGCCGATGACTAAAGGAAGAGCTCCGGCAGACGGCAGTCAAGCGAGACATCTCTCCAGGGCACCGTGGCGTTGATGGGTGGTTTCCCTCCTCCCTCGGGGAGACTCGACTCCCGAGATTTCAGAATGCAGCTTGCAACTGAGTGTACACAGCCACAGGCACGTAACAGTGCATACGTATATGAGACGTCGTCGACGTTCTGGGGTCCTGTTTGACCAGCCCCGGAAGACTTCAGAGTAAATCTTCTGTTTACACTAGAGCAGGCTAGAAGGTGTGCTATGCGAAACACATCACCCGAGATCACTGCACAGTTGCAGTGAAATTGTGCGATGGGCCTTAAAGTCGGCCTTTGTGAGATTGATTGCAGTGTCGATATCATCGAAGTCATCATTAATGAGTGTCTCGGCTTTTGGCGGCGCGCTAATCCCGTTCCTGAACTCCTGAGCGGACGAAGCAGCTCTGGATCGAAATGCACGTGCTTCAGACCTCGAATATGGAAATGGCGTTCCTGCATGCGGCGGTTTATCCGATTCCGTCTGAAAAGCCATACTGGACGCTACGAATGGCTCTAGTTCCGTGCAGCTTCTCCGCCGGTCCCGAGAGGATCGTGGTTGTGAATCCGATCTGATGATGTCATTATTGTCCGGGCGATCAAGGCGTCATCACCACATACAAACGGGCAATACGTCAAAGATGACGCGCATCGGAAGCAGACGCTCTTTTTTGAGGATGCGAGAAATCTGTTTAAATCATCTAGAAGTGTCCCTGAGAACAGAAGCACATTTCTCATCAGCTCAGTATCACACTTCAACTTATACCTTAACTCAGTTCCTACTTCAAAAGTTGAGTATCTTTCACAATGGCCTCCAACAACCCTATTCACAACGCTGCCTCCGCCGCCGGCGAGAAGAAGGATACAAGCCCCTCTAACCCTAGCGTCATCTCCTCTGAGGGCGCCATTGGCAAGCAGTTCAACCCTGATGGCAACATCGGCCAGATCGGTAAGAATCTAGTATTACATATCATGGCAATAGAATCTGACGATAATGATAGGCGAGAAGATTGGCGGCCCCTTCTCCAAGGACGGCGTCATTGGAAGTCAGTTCAATGCCAGCAAGGGTGGCATTGCAGGCACCGTCGAGAAGGCTGTAGATGGACCGAGGAACCCGGCGAGCAAATAGATGCTTGGGATTTACGCTGCCTAGTAAGAAGAAGTAAGAGTTGCATGGCGTAGCGAGAACAATAATGAAAGCAGTAATCATCGTTGGAAGTAATTGATGTGAAGATAATTCAAATAATACATTCTACTTTCGTCATCAACTTGTTACTGTCATAATTCTATTACTGAAAGCCCCTTGATCCGCCGTCGGCATCGACCGCCTTGGCTTCGCCTTGCCCCAGAGCATGCGAAAAGGCGCTGACTCGTGCCCAACGTACCCTCTTTTGATTGAAGAACTCAATTTAGACAACGTTACTTACAAATACTGTTTGAGGTTCTTAGTGATCGTTAGCAAAGATTGTTCTCATGTGTGGTATGGGAGCTGATCTCCTCACGCAGGCTGTAGAGAGTCAATAATTTGATGTGCAAAACTCCTAGTATATTATGGCTGAGTAAAATCGCCCTGCAGGAAGGAAATGTCGCTGGGAAAAGTCTGAGTGAAACAGGCGATTCCCTCCTTGCTGTAGCAGTGTTGCCGGTGATTTTGCTTCTAGGTTCCAGGTTGGAAAGATGTTTAATGGGATTTTTATGACCAGCTCACCCACATGACAAGGCCCTCGGGTGACATCGAATTTCTCATCAACCCCCCAACACTGACGGATGAGTTACTGGCGTGGAGTAATACCGCCAACTCCCTGTCCGTGAGAAATGGAAGAACACCAAAAAAATAAAGCAACCTAGATCGAGAGAATATCCTAGTCAATCTCGATAGAATGTGCCTCGCATATCCATAGCACGATCCTCGGATGATGTTTCCTGCTCGTAATCCAGCGCAAGGCGCCAGGGAATCCTCTGAACATTGTTCTGGAGACCTCGATGTGCCTCGGTAGGAAGACGCTTTACACTGAACCCAGCCGGAATTATGTTATCGATGGAGTCGGCATGAAGCCTTGCATCGAGTGCTTTGGCGAGAATGGTAACAAGGTTTCGTACGCGGACTACTTTAAGGGTGGTATTCCATCGTGTCCACCGGCCACCCCCAGGCATGTCTAATGTCGGCGTTCGCAAAGTTAACCTGTGCGGAGTGGGAGGACAGCCCGATCATGATCATGAGCGCAATACGTAACTAAGCTGGCAGAGTAGCATTCGGTGTTGTCGTAGGCGAGACTGCTTGGGGGCGGTTTCTTGCGCAGACGGACACAACTCCGTGCCGATTTTCTTGCATTCGCAGACTTTCTTTTTGCAGAGCCAGGGGTCAACATCGGGTATGGCCAAAACCAAGCAGGTCACAGTTGGCACAATATTGGACGGCGGCCCACGCCGATGGCACAGGGACTCCATCTATCCTCCGACGATGATAGCGTCTTGCTAATATCATATACCAAAGCTTTTATGCCATAGCCTTGTTTGATATCCTTTCGTACGCTCCGACACAGGTGGTAGGTCTTCCACTTTATGACAAGGCGACGTCCAGGGCGCGGGCTGGCAATGGTAAGGAGGGAATAGACCCAAAGAACTACCTAGTCCAAAAGGGTCGCCTAAGCCTTATGATGGACCAAAAGAGGTGAAGTTGCGGTTGGTGCGGAGCAGACCGAACCAACTATTGTGCTCGTGAATCAGGAAAACACCCAAACTTCCTGATTCTGGCAGGAGCAGACGGTTTCACAAAAGAAAAGCCGTTTGCATGAGAACCATGGTTTGTTCACCTGTCAAAATCCACAACCCTTCCACTGGTCCCATATCGGTCTACCAAAGAAGATCCACTTCCAAGGCGCACTCACAAATCTAAGAAGTGGATAGCATACCAAGGGGCCCCCATTTCCAGATCACAACATGCTCGAGCTAGTGTGATCATCTCCAGAGAAGTTTGGAGATTGCTGGGCAACTGGGCTCCAGTTCACGCTAAGTATCTCACAACAATCCGCAATGTGCAACTGGAATTTGAAAAGCTTCGAGAAGTCCCGAGAACGCGGAGTCAGAAACAAGATCCTGCGATCGTTCGTTACTTGTCGCACCATCAAACGTGTTGCTGCATCGAACCTGCGTCCTGGGAGGCGGTTGGCCAACTTCCTCAACGCCAAGGTTGGATTTGCAACCTGGCAGGAAGACCAAGCCCTGCCCGGGCAGGAAACACCCCTTGTTCATATGGGGGGTGGTGCCCCTGTTTTCGGTGTTGACCCCGGAACAAGCTCACCCTGGCTTCGACCGGCAGGTGATCCGGTTCCACATCCCGGGCAACCTAGACAGGCACAGGGACCCTGCCGGCCTTTTGAGACTGGGACCCCTTGATGTGAACGATGCGAACAAGGGAAGCCCTCATCCGAATCTTCAGCAGGAGGGTTTGCGACTGCATGCAGCAGCCGATGCGCTTGGCTGAGGAATCTCCAATATGATGCTGGTCGAATGCCCCTCGCATGCATATGTTCTCAAGATCCCGCAGTCGAGTCCATGATCATTGCGGAAAGTTTGCCTCTTCCCTCGCTTTTTCGATTCCAGTCTCTCGTTCCTTGCCCCTGATTACGCCAAGCGTCTTGTGAAAAGCTTCTCAAGATGGTCGCCGGACCGGCCGTCTCGGCTTTTGTGACAAGCATCGTCTTTACGACTCTTTCTTTCGTAGTCGTTGCGCTGAGGTTATACACAAGAATTGTCGTGGTTGGAAATGTTGGAGTAGACGACTACTTGATTCCTGCGGCTTTGGTAAGTCGGCCTTTCAAGACATTAAGCTATTATTCTTGCTCAAACTATCCGAAAGGCTGCGTCTATTGGCTTCTCGGTGGTCGTTATGCATCGTAAGTTGGACCCCTTTCGTATATGCCAACGCAACTAGACACATGCTCACAGCACGGCAGAGATCAAGTATGGGTTGGGCATGCCAATGGCAACTATTACGCCAGACAATCTTGTGCGATTTCTCCAGGTAGTTCTTCCACAGTTCTCTCCAGCAAGCCCAAGCATCTGATCATCGACACCAGTGTCTCTGGGCAACAATCCCCACGTACAATCTGGCGCTCCTGTTTTGCAAGCTTTCCATCATCTTCTCGTACCTGAGGGTCTTCAAGATCGCGACGACACAGAAGATCTGCAAGGCAATGCTTGTTGTCCTCGCCATTTATGGAGCATGGACCGTCTTTGGATCCATCTTCATGTGTGTTCCTGTGCAAGCTTTCTGGGGTGATGGCACTGGGAAGTGCATGGATCGTTTGGCCTTTTGGTTCTCAAACGCGGCATTGAATATCGCAACGGATATAATCATCGTCCTTATTCCAATCCCGTTGATTCGAACACTACAGATCTCACGCAAGCAGAAGATTGCACTCATCATGGTTTTTGCCGTTGGTGGCTTGTAAGTACCGTAAACCCACAGCTTTGTACCCAAGCGTTGCTGACGTTGTCCAAGTGTTTGCATTACCTCCATCATCCGCCTTCGATCTTTGTATGAGATCTCTATATCTCCAGATACATCAAGTAGGAGGTCCTCGTCAATGCTCATCCCGGCACTTGCTAACAATCATGAACAGGAGATGGTGTCCACATCGCCACGTGGTCTGGAATCGAAATCAATGTTGCCATTATCTGCGCTTCTGCTCCGGCACTCAAGCCACTGATCGCCAAGGCATTCCCCAAGTTACTGGCCAGTACCCAACGCAGTAACATGCGATCTGGCCAACTCTACGGAAGAAATACCGCTGGCGAGTCCCACCACATGCAGTCCATGAAGAGCCGTACGGGCAAGAAGCCTGGCCACAACATCGCGATTGAGACAAAGATAGAAGTCATGAGCCACAATGGAAGCCAGATGGACCTGGTCAGGACCGGGGGGAACACCACGGTGGCAGAATGCTACTCAACCGAAGAGCGTCCACCAGCACAAGGCCGAAGTATGGTTTAGACTACCATGGAGTACTAATTACGAAGACGAGAAGATCTAAAATGACGTTTGTAAAGGCTAAAAAATGTAGAAATAAAAAAAGCAATGTATCTCAGCGACGGAGCAACATCCTCTGTTGACTTCTCAACCATGACCCCTACATGCTCTCGCACGCCTAGAAGGTCTCTTGCGCCGGTCTCATGTCCAACTCGTGAGTCCAGAGAGAACTTGGCTGTTGTGACAGCCACAGATACAGTTCGCCAACATCTTCTGCCTTCATTCTCTTGCCAGTGCTTGTGTCTTCATTGACTTCATCAATGATCCCGCCGTTGGCGATGGCATGGATACAATGAATACCAAACTTGCTGTGCTCCTTCGCAATAGCCTGTGCCACCATCCTCGCCGCCGCGCGAGAAGCACCGTAAGCAGCATACTGCTGATTCGTGCGCATGGCCCCAAGAGTGCCCGTGAAGATGATGGTTCCCTTCTTTTCGCCATTCGTGTCGGCAAGCAACGTCTGGCCGCCATTCTGAGCGTAAATAATCTTCATCGCCTCCTGGGCGAAGACAACAGCGCCAGTAGTGTAGGTGTTCATGCTGTCGCTGAATGCTTCGGCCGTTTCTTCCAAGAACGGCTTTCGGCTCGAGTTCTTCACATGATAAATGGCAAGTTTCAGCTTGAGATCCTTGAAGTCTGGGTGATCGGCGATTTGCTGAAAGGTACGCTTGAGATTGTCCGGCTGAGTGTCCGTTGGGAAGGGGTGCAGAATGCCATTCGAGGATTTTCTCAGATCAGATGCAAGGCTCTGGAGGTTGTCCGCATTGCGAGCTAGCAGTGCAACTGCAAGGTTGCCATGTTGTGGACTGGCAAGTATACGGGCAATGCCAGCGCCTGAAGTCGGCCCAGCGCCAATCAAGATTGCGAGACCTTTGGGTGCCATTGTGTTGATGAAAAAGTGTGAGATTTTTTAACTTATGTTGACTTTTGGTAGAATTGACTTTACATGCTAACCTAGAATTTCAGTTGTTCGAACGAACATTTTATTATGACCTGTTCCGTATGGATAATCTAGCCGGCCTGAAGAACGTCATCGATCATCCGATCAGTGCTACTGTGGCGCTCCATATTTGCCGGTGGGAGAGATCATCAATATTCGGGGATAAGACATTACGCTGACGTTGAACACTCTATACCCGAAGGAGTCGCTGCAACCTGCTGACAGAGCGGAGGAGCTCGCAATTGAGCCATGTCCCATGCTTTTGTTCCAAGGAATGGGACAATTTGAAGTCTTCCTCAGATGAACACAATTACCGAGACGCTGGAACATCTTCGAGTGGCGGCTTCATGTTTTTCTGATAGGATTTTATGTACAGCAACGGAGCCCAGGAGTCGTCTCTGGGGATGCGCAACCGGCTGTAAAATTGTCGGCCGTACTATTACAACGTGTGAGGGTTCTTCCGGTACCCACACGGTAGCAATACGGCTTTTTATATGAATCGTAGAGCACCGCCCAGATCCGGGCCCGGTGATTTTGTGGGACTTTGTGCGGGATTCCGGACCTTGAATTGGTAAACAAGGAGCCGTACTTACGGGGCCCGCGCCAGGACACTATTAAACATGCTGACACGCGTCGTAAGAATCTTTCCGCCTCTTCGGATTTGGGGCTCCTCCTTTATGATCTAGTTACGATCATCTTTAGCCGCGTATGTTACGCGCTCTGATACTGCACGTGAACTTAGGATGTTTAGATCATACCATCACCAAATCGAATGCTTGCTTTAAACCCTTTCGATTCAAGAGTCTTTTGGAGCCCTATTTTGACTGTGCAAGCCTATGAGGCGGAACGATCGTACGAAGGTACTTGTGTGATGACAATAGGAGCATGCCTGGTGGACCTCACAGACCCACGCAGATTCTTTCCGCGAACAAGCCACACACGATTGAGCCCAAGACTGGGGCTTGTGTGACCCAAACAAACGTCGCGAAGCATCTTGGGGGAACAAGCGACAAAATATCCAAGTGTATGGGCATATCACTGGAAGATAAATGGATTCTCTGGAAGGAGAATCGGCCCTTTGACGTCTCCTGAGCATTTGACTCCACTCACGCCGACGTCGGCGAGACTTGCTGTTTAGGTTGAGTAATGTGAACGATATTCGCGCACTTATCCGAGGCCCTGGGTGTCACGATTATTTATAATACAACAAACGCTCCGCTGTTTTCTCACAGCTGGTTGGATTAGGAATGTCTTGTCGAGAGCTTTTATTGAATCAGGAAGTCCTCGACGACTCATAATCGAGGAACGTGCACGCCGTCCCACTTCCCCGGACTACGGTGGATTCGATTGTACGCAGCGATACCGCTTTGCGGGGGACAGCTAGATAAGAAGTTTCGTATTGTCATCGGCTCAAGACTGAAAGAAGAGTCATTAAGATAGACGGCCTGCAGATGTAATATTACAAGAACCGTCACTCTATTCATAGAGCTGCCATCATAAACAACAACCAGGTCTCCGGGACACAGGCTTACTTGACGACTCGCGGCATTCCTCATGAGACCGACTTAGTGCGGCAAGTCCGGGGTTGTGTCAGGAACTATCCCCGCAAGACCACGCGCGAAATCACCCACACCGGTGGCAAAGCTTTCCGTATCGCTGTCAGGGGCGCTCGTAGATAAATAACAGTCGCTTTGACACTCGGCTTGGCTTCAGCTATTTGACAATCTCCCTTCACGACTTCCTTTTCATCTTCCTCCAGGATCACCATGGCGAAATCATCGAAATCAGCCAACGGCTCACATGAGATGGCTCCCGTGCCATCTCATGTCGGACAGGTCCTCGAAGATAACTCGGTGACGCACGATGCCGTCTTTGGTGAGATCACAGCAGATGGACCCAATTATCGCAACGTCAGTACTCCTCGAAGTTGCGATCACCCCTTTGAGAGACAGGATATGCTGACAGCTCCCAGGTCGGATGGTTAGGAACATCGGTCTTGATGATGAAGACGCAAATCGGCCTCGGTGTTCTCTCGATGCCTTCCATCTTCGACGTTCTTGGAATCGTCCCAGGCGTTATCATTCTCTGCACCATTGCAGGAATCACTACCTGGTCAGATTACATGGTAGGAGTCTTCAAGCTTCGCCACCCACAAGTGTACGGAATGGACGATGTAGGAGAGCTGATGTTTGGTCGCGTCGGACGCGAAGTCTTTGGTGCATTCTTTGTGCTTTGTAAGTTGCCATCGTCCGAACTAAACTTGCGAGAATTCTCCTGACAGCACAAGTCTTTACCTTTACTGCTAGTTCTGCCATGATTGGTGTTTCAACTGCTTTGAATGCCGTCTCCCAACACGGAGCTTGCACTGCCATTTTTGTTGCTGTGGCCGCCATTGCGAGTATCTCTCTAGCCAGCATACGAACTCTAGGCCGCATCACATGGCTTGCTTGGGTCGGAGTCACAAGTATTATGGTTGCGGGTAGGTTGCCACCCTTTCAGACAATGCATGAAGCAGTCTAATTAACGTCCGCGCAGTCTTCACCGTAACTATCGCTGTTGGCCTTCAGGACCGCCCAGCCGCAGCGCCGACCGACGGCGAATTCGTGTCCGACTTCAAAATAGTCAACAACCCTACCTTTACAAAGGCCATCTCGGCCATCTCCTCAATCGTCTTTTCCTACGCTGGAACTGGTGCCTTCTTCCCGATCGCTGCAGAAATGAGGGATCCTCGATACTACACCCGTGCCTTGCTTCTTTGCCAGAGCGTGGTGACTGCTGTTTATGTGGCTGTGGGGGTCGTCGTGTACTACTTCTGCGGCTCGTATGTCTCATCGCCTGCTCTTGGCTCTGCTGGACCATTGGTCAAGAAGGTCGCATATGGTCTTGGCCTTGCCGGGCTGTTGGTCTCGTCAACCCTTGTAACTCACGTAAGAAAACTATCTTCAAGTCGTTTGATTTCCTGCTAACATTTCACTAGTTGGCTAGCAAGCACGTCTTCGTCCGCATCCTCCGTGGGTCCAGGCACCTCACTGCCAACACCGTTGTTCATTGGCTCACCTGGCTTGGATCTACCTTTGGCGTCACTCTCGTAGCATATCTTGTTGCTAGTGGCATTCCTGTATTCAACAGCCTTATCTCCCTTGTAGAAGCACTTCTGGGTACTTTCATGTCATTCCAGCCGATGGGTTGTATGTGGCTTTACGACAATTGGAGCAAGGGTAAGATGGAACCAACATTGCGATGGAGACTGATGGTGGCTTGGAGTGTATTTGTCATTGCATCTGGAACGTTCCTAATGGTTGCCGGAACTTACAGCACGATTCTTGGTATCGTGGACGACTACAAGCAGACGGGTGGTTCGTCAGTGTGGTCATGTGCCGACAACTCAGGTACAGTCTAGAGTCCAGAGATTAAGACGACAGAGAAATTAAGCCTGAATATTTCGGTCAACCTCGGTGAACCACACAGCTATTATTGACTCGAATGACGTTTGGAAAGGTTGGCCAGAGTCGGTCTGATAGCTGACAGTAGGCTATGACATCGGGCCCTCTTCACGAAGTGATAGCAAGGGGCTGGGCTGACCTGTGGTCAACCAAGTACTGGGACTTCTTGATAGCTCAGAAGATAACAAGCACGTAAGCATAACACGCCAGATATGATAGATTATGCTGATGCATGTTTTCCCCGTGCCGACCCCGGAAAATGCCACGCTCCAACTCTTCGTGCCTGGTTCGCCATGTTTTCCGATTGGCCGTGGCGCGTTCCCAACCACTGACTGACAGGATCTCCACATCATCGCGGATACATTCCTCTTCGAACCATTCTCGCTCCTAATCCATAGTCCAAAGAAAAGATAATCACCCCTGCTTTCACTTATAATGAAATAATGTAATACGCCAATTACGCCAGATACGCTGTGTCAAGACGCCAAGAACTTTCAGATAGTTGAGTCTTCAGGTTTCGACATACGTGCCTGACAAGAGAGGGAATGAAACACTAAGTAACGAAGTAGCAGATACTCTGAAGAAGGCCACGTTGAGTATAAATGCCGAAGCCCACTCGAAGCTCTGGCATCATTTCCTGACGTTTGGTCCCTTTTCCAGCTTCGGGTGTGTTTCCCTGATTGTTACTGCGTTTCTCAACAGTTCAACGATTTGAATGCGGCATTCTTACTTAAGGCTTGCCGACGGCCATGACACTTTAGAACGTGCGGTTCTTCATGTCATAATGACCTCATGAAAGCGGACAATCCGAACGGCAATTTGGAACAAATTGGTGCATAGATGTTTTGTTTTTGTGAATAAGTATGTCGAAGATGCATCACGTTGCGGTGTGATCATCACGTCTGTCCCATCCTGTGGTCCCGTTTCAGCGGAGAGGGCATGCCGCTACGGTGCAATGCAAAGTCTGAAGCAAGGATTCGATGCTATCCAAATTCAGAGATAACGGGCAGATATGCCAGTTGCATCTTTCTGCTTCAGTACTGGGAACCGGTCGCAAATGTTTTGGGTCGCAATCCCGGCCCTACAGACCATGCTGCGGATATCAGACGTCGAGGGCTACAGCAAGATGATGTTTTACTGGGCAAGCCGAGGGAGAGGCCGAGGGAGGAGAGGATCAGCCTTGCATTCAAGGGGCTGTGCTGAGAGATCCAGAGTCTGCAACACTTACTTGGCAGGAGTTAACCAGCGTTCGCTTGAGTATGACGGCTGTAATTATTCTTTGGAGGTCGATTTTCACTTAGCATTTTTGGCGCTCGAGAATTGTTCCCAATGCTAAGGACTCTTGGGGTGCCGATTCCAATCAGCCAACCCTGGCAGCTGGCTTGGGCCATTCTCCTTCTGGCTCATTGTCCCGGCCTTCAAAGGAAGACAGACGCAGCCATCAGAGATTCGGTAATCTCACGGAAGACGTCCAATTCTCGTGTGTCTACCAAGGTAGATTACATAGACGCTCTGGCGAAAGAAATTGGTCGCTATTTCGTTGTCTTGAAGCTCGCCTTGCCGAAGGCAACATACATCGATGTCAGTTGGGGCTCCGCAACAATCCCCGCCAATACGGTTGTGTTTCTCAATAGTTGGGCTTGTAATAGACTTGAGCGTCATTACGATGCAGATGTGGTGGTTTCCATCAAATGTGAGCTTCGGTTCGGGCTTGTTTGCCGAGCCTGATGTCTTTGCCCCTGAGCGCTGGCTCTCCGACGCACCTGACCAGTACGCTCAACAATTTGCTTTCGGCGTCGGCGGGCGCATGTGCGTTGCATCCTATCTAGCCCACAACGTCCTGTAGACTGCGTTTTTTCCATCTGATTGCACACTTTGAGATCTTTCCCGCCGATGGCCAGTCTTCCGATGAGATAGATCCAATGAAGGGCTTGAAGGGATTAGCGTTTGTGGCGACGCCTAGGGGCTCTCGAGCCTGGTTGGTGATCAATAAACACAAAGAGTTGGAAAGTCTGCTCAACAGCTCTGAAGACGGCACAGGCCAATGACCAATAGCTCAGTTCGCGATTTGGTGCATCTCTATAAGCACATTCTAGCGGTAGAAGAGGGTACCTATTATCACGTTCTCCAGCGACAGCCTCTAAACAGCTTCACATGGGGCGCATATCCCGCTGGTTAATCTGCCGGTGTCCAAGCGCCCCAAAAAAAACGCCTCAGTGGTAAACCGTCCAGTTAGATGAGGAACATCCCAACTTCGGGTGTAGCCTGCAGATAAGGTGCATGAGCCCCGAATACTGCAGCAATTCGTAAGCATGCCTTGCGACGGTCGGGCGAGATAGAAGCCGGATGTCGCCATAGTTCGCGCGGGCCGTCTTTAACCCCACCCAACGATCATCATTAAAAGCTGAAGTCATCGAACCATCAAGCAGCCTTTCATTCAGTAACTACAACACCGCGTGTAACTCATTAGTTTCTAGAGAAGAATTGCATAGAGAATATCGAAAATGGCCTCAGCATCCCTGCAAGCTGCTGACTTGTTCAGCGTCAAGGACCTCATTGTCGTGGTTACAGGCGGTGGAACAGGTATGTCATCATCATTCGTGTTTACGTCATCACGGGACCACGAAGCTCATCGCTGAACTACCATTATAGGCATCGGACTCATGATTGCACAGGGCCTTGAAGCCAATGGAGCCATTGTGTATATCATCGGAAGAAGACAGGAGGCTCTCGACAAAGCCGCCAGCACCGCTGTATGTCCCCGTGGACCCCCTTCAACCACTGCATGTGACCGCACCTGACATGTCGCTCTCCATGACATAGAAACATGGAAACATCCGCACCATCCAGGGTGATGTTACCTCCAAATCAGATCTCGAGAAGGCTGTGTCCCAGATCAAATCGGCCCACGGCTACGTGAACGTCGTCATCGCAAACTCGGGAATTGGGGGCCCAGCGCTGAAGGGCATGCCGGCCAATCCCTCCATCTCTCAGTGGCGCGAATTCGTCTGGAACTGGGACCCCGAAGAGTTCACCAAGACTTTCGCCGTGAACGCGACTGGTGTCTTCTTCACGGTGGCGGCGTTCCTCGAACTTTTGGACGAGGGAAACAAACGCAGCAACTTCAAGCAGCGAAGCCAAGTCATCGCAACCAGCAGCATTGGAGCGTTCAACCGGCAGCCTATGGGCTTCGCGTACGGGGCGTCCAAGTCGGCAGTGGTTCACATGATGAAGCAACTCTCCACGGTCCTAGTCCCGTACAATATCAGGTCCAATGTCATCGCACCCGGCTTCTATCCGAGTGAGATGACGACTGCAACCGTCGAGCAGCATAAGGACGGATGGCCAAAGACAACAATCCCCGAGGAGAGAGCCGGTGATGCAGAGGATATGGTCGGCGCGGTACTCTACTTGGTCAGCAGGGCGGGCGCTTACACCAATGGTAATGTGCTCATTACCGATGGTGGCAGACTCGCTGTCGTGCCATCATCCTACTGAGATGGACGTAAATGTATGTACCTTGGATGAGAAGAGTTGACCAGCTTGATGAAAGATAAAAAAAGATCACTCGAATCTTCATGTAAGCCTCTGCTCTCGCCGCCTGTCAAATGCTTCGGAGAGGATGTGATTTCATATGAGGATATTTCTCCACCCCGATGAAGTAAAATGGATATTTGCGAGAATTCCGAGAGTGAGTACAAAGCGACGGTGCCTGTTCTAGGTCTCATGTCTATCGTCGCTAGCAATTAGATACCGCTCAGTCGGAAGACAATTAGTACTCGTGTGTCTGTCTGGTCGTACTCGGGTGTCGGGTTTCGAAATGCGAGAAATCGACAGGTTCAATCACAGATCCGAATTCACGAACTAGAAAAAGTCCAGCAGGTGACGAGGCCGGCTATCCAGTACGTGACTGCAAGTTAGAAGCCAATTGGTTTTATGTTTATGCGCCTTCGCTGAGAAATTAGTGTTTCCGTCCGAGTACGAGAGTTTCTTTTGCCTCTCTAACAGGTCCATTAGGCATACGCGTACACCCTTGGAAGGACTGAAACCGACAAGAAAGAATCAAACACACGATTTACAGAACGATTATGAATGTCGCAGATTACCTTGCCATGTTGATTGATTAAAGTCCATCGTATTCGTATTACTGGACTGGTCGATCCCAAGTCGTAGCCTGGAGTTGGTCGGAGCAGCTCACACCGGTCGAAAGGTTCAGTTATCCCACAGATCATCCCGCACTTGGAAAGCTGAAGTACTTGATGTTATATAACAAGGCTGTTTGCTCTTTGGGGGGAGCCCCCAAGGTAGTTAAGCTAACTAGATTAACTATCAAAGTCACCCTAGCTCTTGCAGCCCTTTCCAGCCAGGCCGAGCCCAAGCTGAAGGCTCGACAGGGTTCGTCCCTGACTGCGAGATGGCGCATTCGCAATCATGGTCGATATCATATTATGTGCATGCCCCTGAATGTTCCTAGACAGCTGACATTCATAACACGTCTGTTCAATGCTTTTATTCCGTGTCGCGCTGCTGTTCGCCTCAGTCAAGGACTTTCAGTGTGGATAACAGAGCTCTCAGAATCCGCGTTGGAATAGATTTTTGACGAAACATCTAAGTTTAATCTATGTAGATGGCGGGGGCTTAGGCAGCGGCTCGTTACCCTCCTTCTGGGGAACGATGTCTGGTTCTTCTACCTCCTGACGAGAAGCTTCGCTGAAACTAAAACAGGCTTTTTGGTCCACAATCCCACCATAGAAGCTTTCTCTGTACGCGGCGTTCAAGCAAGTCTGAAAGTTGGCATCGATAAACAGGACTTGCGTTTTCTCGTAACGAACGTCTGAGAGGGAACCCTAAGCAATAACACTACGCTCGAAATAACTTATCCCCATCGGCCCCAGCGAATAGGGACAACACGATGTCGTGAGAGTGGATTTTCGGATGTGTCGGCTGGCCAACGCCTACTCGTGGGCTGCTATATGAGATCTCGCCGGTTGCAGTAGTATCCCAACTGAGATGGTCGCTTGTGAACGATACACCTACAGGGAGGTAAGACGTAGTATTATCATCTTCACAGCCAACTTGGTTTACCCAAAAAACAACACTAGCCCAGTAGTAGCGGTGGCCTTTGTCTGCGCCATTGCCCCAGCGAACCTTGGGCATGTAATAGGAACGTTTAAGTAGAGGAAAGTGGGCTGGATTCGACATCCAAAGTCTGGATTCCAAAGGTTTCGGCATCCGGCACCCATCTGTGGAGCGCATCGGAAAGGACGATTTTGAACTACGTGGACGCACAAATGGAGGCCGGCAAAGATAAGGATGAATATTCCCGCTTAGGGTTGATTGACTTCAATAAACCTAGTGAGCAATCGCTCATTCCTACAGGTATGGCTGAAATCGATGCACTGGACTTCTATGCCAGGTGTTTTGCGAGTGAATATGAACCCAGCCAGCAATACTGGGAGATCGTCAACTACGGCTCTCGGACAAAGCAGCGTGGCCGGGAGGATTAGACGCTAAATTAAGAAGACTTGTTGCTATCACTTATGTATCAGGGTTAGTCGAAGAAGAAAGAGTGATTCTATTTGGTTGCCAAAAGGATGTTTCGAAGCAGGTCCTGTCTACCGAACGTGTTATTGACTTTGGTAAGGATGCCCACGCATTATTCCGGTTTCTGCCATCCCAAAGTAGTAATGGGCCCCCAACCAACGAAACGAAAATGATCTGCGAGATCCGAGGGTGTGGTTGCCATCCTTCCCGCGCTCAAGGTTCTGACAGAAATTGTTGGCTCGGTCCATCATGCGACCCTGCCAGTAGGTAAGAGATGGTGTGTTCGACCTGGCTCAAAAAAGACAACCAATCCCAGCGGACGTTTTCTCAGAATATCCTGGTCATGCGAACGTCAACCCCTCAGTCAAGCCAATGTCCAAATTCCATGACGAAGTTAGGTGTTAGTGTGCATCGCCTATCTGCATGTTACACTCTAGTGCGCAAACGAGAGTCGCTTCTAGCCAACCACAGTCCTTGTGTTACGTTGATCCAGCCCAGAGTGTCTTGCACCACCATGTGTGATGGGGTCGTGTTTGGAGATGGTGGGCGGCTTGTCCTTGCGCCAGCTGAAACGGAAGCCTTTAAACCCGAAGAAGACCAGATGGGTTGATTTTAAGACGGCGCACCCGCCACAGACTCCGCGTGGGAGCACTTGTCCTTTCGCTTCACTACATGTTGGCGGAGCCTAGTCTTCTACCATGTTCAACAATATTCCTTCTATTGCGCTTCTAGCGCTTCCGGCTCTTCTAGTTTACCTGTACTTGGCTGTTTCCTATCGCCGCTTCAAACAGTTTGCAAACTTCCCGCAGTTGAAACCATCGTTGATATGGGGCCACATGAAGATTACCAATGAGTTCCATCAACGACGCGAACAGAAGGGCAGCCAAATAGGTATTTACTCCTCGTTACGATTAGATTGAAGTATCGTGAAGTCGGAAAACATTTCATCTAATGCAGTTTGACTGTTAGATCACGCCCTTGGGGACATGTGCGAGACAGTGGGCAACCCCCCAGTTTTGCTCTACGACCTCCGCCCCGTCAGCCGACCGATGCTTCTCATTCGTAGCCACTACGTCGCCGAGCAAGTCTCGCGGCAGTCCAAAATGTGGCCGTATAGTACGCCGAAGTCGGATACCATGGCGTTCCTCTGGCCCCTTGTTGGAAAGAAATCGATTGTTTTGACGAATGTGAGTCAGATTCGATGGGTCTACTATTACGATGCAACGTACTAATGGCATATTCAGGGACCAGATTGGAAAGACATGAGGAAACACTTCAACCCAGGCTTTGCTCCACAGCACTTGATGAGCCTCATGCCCGTGATCCTGGAAAACACCCAGACCTTCGTTGCCAAGCTTGACAGACTTGCAATGACAGGCGAAGTCTTTGAACTGGAGCAGCTTTGTACCAACCTCACGTTTGATATCATAGGTCAGTTGTTGATGGCACCAATATTCCAGAGACCATGACTCACAATTCGTCAACAGGGGCAGTGACTATGGACGTTGATCTTGGCGCTCAACTCCCAGAAGAGCAGCAAGGGGACTTCATCAAGAGCTACAAGGAATTTCTCCTCTCTTACAAAGAAAAGGGCAGCTATCTCAAGTGGTGCGAGAATCTATGGCTGGACAGACAGCGCAAGGCACTCTCCGAGAAAGTGGACGGTTTCCTGACAGATGTCATCCGAAGCAAATTCGATGATATGAAGACAAACAAGGGGATATCCAGTCGGAGCATCTTGGCACTGAGTCTCAGCGACACTGATGTTCTCACGCAGGAGATCATTGACGGCACGAAAGACCAGCTCAAGACCTTCATGTTTGCAGGACATGACACCACCAGTATCCTTCTTCAATGGGCAATATACGAGCTGTCCCGGACCCCGCGCGCCATGAAGACGCTTCGTGCGGAGCTGCAAGCCCTCTTCGGTCCAGATCTCAGCCCCGAAGCTATCCACAAGGCCTTGTTACTGAGGGGAGATGAGATTACGCAAAAGATGACGTACACGTCTGCCGTCGTCAAGGAGACTCTGCGTCTTTACCCTCCTGCTGGGTCAGCGCGCTTGTGCCCTCCAGGTTCAAAGTTCTACATCCAGCTTCGCGATGGCAGCAGTCTCTGTGCAGATGGGATGGTTCTGTACAACTGCTCGACCCTGATACAGCGTGATGTCGAAGTCTACGGGAGCACCAAGGACGACTTCGTACCCGAGAGGTGGCTCGGGAATACCGATACGTCCATGGCAACGAACGACGACGAGAAGGCTGGCATCGGGAAAGCCGGCGAGAGTGAGATTCCAGCGGCAGCGTGGCGCCCTTTTGAGAGGGGTCCAAGGAACTGCATCGGGCAGGAGTTGGCGAACATTGAGGCCAGAGTGATTCTGGCGTGCGTGGTTGGCGGGTATGATTTCGAGAAGGTTGGGCTCGGCGAGGCGACGCTTGGAGTCGACGGGAAGCCAATCATCAATGAGAAGGGCCAGCACCGGTCCAACACCCAGCTTTACAATGTGAGTCTTCACGCCTGAGATGCAGGCTTTCACTAGTAGACAATGCTAACGAATTGGGGCAGACGCGACAGGTCACAGCTCGGCCGGTGGATGGCATGAAAGTAAGGGTGAAGAGTCGAGACCGTTCTTCATAGTTTGCGGGGTCTGGACTGGTGGTGGAGACAGAGACAGGGACAAGTGTAATTGGAACCGCGTGGCAGAAGAAGCATGGGCATCGCGATGAGCTTGATTTCCTGTACGGTCGGCAGATTGGCTGAATCTTCGGCATCGAGGCCATGGACTCGGTTGAGCTGAAGTAAACATCCCAGCCCGATCTACTCAGCTAGCGCACTTTTTCTCTGGTCTGGACGTTTCAAGTGTGTTGACATACGAGGAAGGCTGGAAGCCTTACTCCTTTGACGGCCGTTTCTCGCGTGTGCTCTTTGTCACTAGACCACGTCAAAGATGTAGTGTCGAACGGTTGGTTGATTGTTTGCTCTTTTCTTTGTTTGTTATTGTCCCCAACGGACGTCGTTAAGCCACCAACGATCAGCTTGCTCAACTAGCGGCGAGCTCTCAAAAAGAAATACCTCAATGCCAAGACACGGTCACCTTCGAGCGGCCGACGATGGCCAGATTCCCATCGCGGCCGATGCTGCAGGAATATTTGTTCCCTGCATCCAAAGTATTGTCTCTTCGGCGGTGTACCGTGCATGAAAGCTGATTGAATTTCCGGCAGGGCTACCCCCTGACGGGAGCTAAAGAGCGCACGTCTCGGGCGTTAAAAAGATGCGACGGGACTGCGGTCCATGCGATATCGCATTTAAGCCAATGGGAGGGGATTTCGGTAATTTTCCTCCCCAAAAACAACAATCTGATCAGTGTTATGGCCATATTTGTGCTGCAATCCAGCCGCACAGGCAAGGGCCGGGGCGAGAGGAGACGAATTGGGCGTGAAGTCTGTTCCCCGTGCCACACTAGCTCTGAAGACGGTTAAGACGTACACGAGTCGTCGGCCTGACCTGACATCTAGTCGCCCAAAATTGCGAGACTATTGGAGGTAGCCTGCGGACCAGGAGTCGGCCCCCATTCTTTTTCTCCTAGCATAACGCATGGCTGGGCCTTTGTTGATATTGGAGTCTCGGTTCACCCTCGCGAGTCGCCTGAGCGCAGGGTCGACCAACCACGTGAGTTGGACAGATTTAGCTATCGTTAACCGTAAGGATCGCTAGCCGGTTGCCTCATGGAAGCTGGCCGCGGAAAACCGGCAGCTGCCCGTCCCAGCAATGTGGAACGATCCCGAGGGTCAGGAACCTTCCAGACTAGCCGATGCTTGATGGGATTTGGCAGGCGGCAAACAAAGACAGCGGGAGAGATGTGGGTTTAGATCCCCGTTGATTTACGGTTGTTTTATGGTTATGTCTCGTCGATCTCTTCTGTTTCTGCTCGGGGTGAACAAGGATGTTTCGTCCCCAAGTAAGTCCACATAACCACTCTGCATCTCCAAGAAGAAAGGCAACTTGCTATTTTCCCACGATGCATCGACGCTTGATGACGAGGCTCCTGAAATTACGATGAGTGTACGGCAGAGGCTGGCATCTCTGTCCAAAAGGGCATGAGGCCCGGTAGACTGTGAGCTGAGAGTGCCTGGCCGGATGCACAGACGAGGGCGGTTAGTCGAGAGGACGCCAACGTTCGCGCGGCGCGTCCGGTGGCTTATTGAGCTGAGCTACTCACCCTTTAGGCCCTTTCCCGAGCTTGCGCCGTCTGGACTCTGTTGACATGGAGACTTCTGTTGCAGAGAACACTGGCGGACAAGACCGGCAAAACAGTTCGCGGATGCAAGCTTGCTGGCACATCTTAATTTAGATATAAACCCTTTGAGTTTCCGCCTCTTCCTCAAGTATCTCACTCCTCACCCTCACTCTCACCTTCTCAAGCATCAGCAGCTTCATCATCTCGCCCGTATTCGCTTCTGACATTCCAATTCCGGTCTCCCAACTCGCAACCTTCACAATGCGTTCCGCTGTCATCATCGCCGCCGTGGCTGGCATGGCCGCCGCCAACCCAATTGCCGCCCGCGACACATCCGCACAGGACGGTATTGACTTCGATATCTTCGATGTAAGAAGGCCATCTACATATTTCAATCTCGACTCCCGAGCTAATCCAATGTATAGGCCGCCCCTCAACCCACCAAGGTTGGCCCGGCCGTTGGTGTCGCCAGCGAGACGGCAACCTACAACGTTGCTTCCGCGGCGTCTGCCGCCGCTGCAGACGCCACTCAGAACCCCGTCTCGCCCGACTCGACTCTCGCGGCCCGCGACAACGCCAACCCCAACAACTCCGGGTGCTCGAAGACGGAGCCTGCTGGTTCCGGACCTACCACATCTCCCGACACTTACGCGGATTTCATGGCGAACTCCGCCTACGATGACATTGCCAACAACGCCCCTGTTCCTGATGGATACAGCCTGTCTTTCAGCGCCTTGAGGGGGGCCCTTGAGGGCCCGTCTTACATGACCTTTACCAACTTGAAGACCTATGACCCTTATCTGTGCCAGCAGGTCAGTTTCCACCTTGAATGATGTTAGTGATTGAGACTAACAATACAAAGAAATGCGATGCTGCTGATCTCTGCTACGCCTTCAACCTCTACATTGAGAGAGATCCCTTCTATACACCGGACTACAACGTCTGCCAGGACCCCAAGAGCACCGTCAACATCAAGTGCAGTCTTTTCGGTGCCCAACTCGACTCCCAATCTGCAAAGAACGTTGGAGGGTGGAGAGCCGACTTCCATGTCGGCATCAAGGGTTCCAATGGTATGTCTGCTCTTCCTCTCCCTCTTTTTCACGAGAACATAGCTCACACGGTTATATAGGTTACGTCAAGGTCGCGCCGCCTGCAGTTCCCTCCGGCTACACAGGGCCTCTTGAGCTTGGTGGTGCCATCAACGCCCCCAGCGGTTACATGGGAGCCAAGTACTACCCTGGTCTCTATGACCCTGGCCAGTGCGCCGCTGCTTGCACGGCGACTACTGCCTACAACAGCAGACACCCCAGGTCTGACAAGACCTACGACATCTGCAAGTTCTTCAACGCCTACGTCCTCAGCCAGGATGGCATCCCTCAGGGAACCTACTGTTCGATGTACACTACGGCTTGGGGCAAGCAGTACAGCACCAACTACGGACAGTACCGCGGCAGCTCCCGTTACACTGTCTCCCAGAGCTATGGCTTCACGCTCAACGCTCAGTAAGGGTTTAGCTGAACACATGGATTTGGAAGTGCTCATGTTCCGAGTCACCTTTTCAAATCAAAGATCACTTGATCGCCTTCTTTCTAGATGATTAGTGGATTTCTTTCTCATAGAGATTAGAGTGCTATGTACTTGAACTTAGATAATAATACGATCTTTATCCTGATGCCCGGCATATGCTATGAAGAGAACCATGCTCGATTGCTCATGAAAAAAATGTCCAGTATTGGTTTAGCCTGGCTCAGTCCCTTGTCGCCAATGTAGTGTCAACCAACGAGCCAACTCAACAGAGATAAACCTTCCACCAAGTCTTTCGCTGTTTGGTAGTAAGAATATACTGTGCTAAGTTCTCTCGGCGCTTGAAGTCGGCCTCGAGCCATTCGCGGTAGTTAAACCCGCCGGGATATGCCTGGCATTTCTTGCAGAGCTGTTCAGGCACGGTTGTTTGAAAGTGCTTCGTGCGGACCCAGCCGCAATCGTTGCCGGTCATCTTTGCCTTCTCGCAGGGAAAGTGGAACTCGTTGGTCAGGTAGTTGACTGCGTTGGGGTGAGAGTCCGAACGCTTTGGCTCGACCAGAACAGTCTGAGGTTCCTGGCAGGTCTGGCAAGTGGCTTTGGCAAGCTGGCACATGGTTACGATGTGATGATTTCTTGGGCTTCTGCCTTGAGTAGACTTTCTCGGTTATCGGTTGATGTTCAGATAGGATGGCGCTTAATGGGGAAGATGATTGTGGATAGAAAGGTCAAGCACACCAGCGAGAAGCCGCCTTTTGACCTAGTATTTCCTCGGGGTAGCAACAAAGCCTTCACTGAACAAGTCATCTGTTTTATTGTCTCAAACTATCATTCAAATAATTCTTTGTGGCTTAGAGCAGACCACTCGAGAACAATGCGTTGAGTCTGAGCAGATTCCCGTAAGTTTCCAACAATGGCATTGGTGTGTTTGTGGCACGATTCAAAGCAGAAGTACCTAGAAAGGACAACGAGACTTTATGAGACTCACCAGATGCGAAATCGGAAACGTCACAGTCGACTTGATTTTCTCAATCCAAGAGGCTTGGTCTGCACAAAAGGTATCGAGTCTTCGAATAAGAACCACAAGGCGAACGATGCCAAGATACATGTTTCTGAGCACACAGTTCGAGAACGCCTCAGACTTTTCCGTTGCTCGCGACAAAGGCCCATTCGACATCTTCCCAACCAGGTCTTCGCCTAATTCTTACCATCATGTTATCCTGTACAGTTTGCAATGGCTTAGGCACCGCTTCAGCCAGATTGTTTTTGATAGGCGGCACTTGAACTCGGTCACCTTCAGGCGTCTCGACCTCAAACCCGAGTATTAAAGCAGCCAGTGTCCCCAGAATCTCTGCGTCGGCGAAGAAGCGGCCGGGGCAGAGATGCTTACCGCTACCAAAAGGGTTGAAGGCACGGCTCTGGGTACGCTCTCGTTCTTTATCTACAGCCAAGAACCGTCTGGCGTCAAACTCGTGTGCATTTGGACCCCATGTAGCCGGGTCAAAGTTGGTGATAATGGAGGGAACCTGGACGTTGGCGCCCTTCTTCAATAGATACGACTGTGTAGCCGAGGTCGCACCAGCTGGGGCAGTCGGTGTGTAACTGATCACAGTGTCCTCAACAACCCTGCGTGTGCCGGCGTTACGATTCGTCAACCGCATCACCTCTTTGTATGTCGACAATAGGAGGGGACAGGCCGAGCTGAGCTTCGCCACTGTGAAAGTACACTTGCGAGACCAGTGGAACTGCGAGTCGGTCTGTCCAACAACGTCCTTTTCGTCTTGATGCTGAATGACTGCGATGTCCAACAGCTCCTTCCGCAGTTCTTCAACGAGCTTTGGGTCGCGAAAGACATAGCATGTCATCCAGAAAAGCGTTGGGATTGCGTTTGTGACACTGGCAAAGAGCATTCCGAATTCGTGATCGGCAACGTCGTCGCTGGGCAGACCCCACTTGCGATTGACCGCTACACGCCGCTTGACAACTGCGCTGGCATCGGGAATTTGGTCGAATTCCTCCCGAAAGTACTTTCTGAGGGCTTGCTGAACTCTGGAACGACCGCCATAGGCTTGCCGTGCCGTGATTGAAGGGAACGGCTGCATTAGAAGTTGAGACTGGCCGGCATCATAGTCCCTGTCGTTCGACTGCGTTAGAGCTTGTCCTCAAGAAAGAGTGAATATGATGCTAACCAGAGATCTTGTATCAACGTTGGGCTGGTCGTCAGGGAACTTTCGTCACCGAAAAGAGAGCCCAAGGTCGCTTTGGTGAAAGCATCTCGTAACCACGCATACAGAGTTTTGGTCTCAAAGTCCGGGCCAACGGAGTTGATGATCCTCGAGACTCTTTTCAAGACATAAGTATTCATCTCCAGCAGATCAGGCCCAGGAGATAGTGGTGCATAGGAACGGTGCTGATCATCAGTCCACGGGAGCGAACCATCGCTGGGAGGGTGATGGAACAGGTTCATGATATTGGGTCCAAAGCCGACCATCTTTTCCGCGAATTCTGCCATGAACGGAATCAGACTTAGAGACTTATTCCTCATAGCAACTTGGTTGAGCTGCGGGTCTTTGATGATGTACATCTTCTGAGAACCACCCATAGAGATTGAGAAGACTGGCAGGTTAGGATTTTCATGCCTGTAGCGATCATACGACCCTCAACGTTAGCTGCTGTGTTTCTGATGAGATTGAGATCCCAGTATCCGGCTTTCAACGCACCCAAGTTGACGATAGTAGTATTGCCTCATTCCCAGCAGACCAACGATGTGGCCGACAAACGGGATCTTCGGCTTCAACGCCGGCGGCTCCCTCGGATCTTGAGAGTCACCTCGAAGCTGGGACCCGCCGACAAGGAGAATAGCGGCCAAGAGAAGAAGCCACCACGCATCATAGCCAGCGAACAAGGCCCCGGCTAAGCTGACGGACGCCATCTCGGCCTATGTTGCAAGACTTGCAGAGCACAATGAGACAATCAGTTGCATGTCCTTGGAGACAACGCGCCGTACGACTCATCAGCGTGCTGATGTTTACCATTAAAAGGAGGTGCATTGGTCAGTGCTTCCGGTGGAGCAAACCGGAAATTTGTTCATCGTATTTCTCCACGCCCACCGGCTATCTATCGATATGGAACTTACACTAAGCACTAATTGAACGCAAACTTTACTTACACTGTAACCTTCGTACCAATAAATGAGAGCGGCATGGGCGGTTGTTGTATGTCCTCATTCATGTCGGAGTTTGACCCCGACAAAAACTCCGGATTGAGATTCAGTTGGGGTTGCAAGAATCCAGTTTCTGGTAGATTACCCGCTAATTTCTTCTCTTGGCCCGAGATCAGGACCGGGCTAGTGCATCACGAAGCCGGACCAGTGCAGACGATCACAACCATTTGTCTCATGGCATAACGCTACCTTACTGTTAAGAGCCCGCATCGACAACAATTCACATGTTGCTCTGTTTGAACGAAGAGCCGTCTCCGTAAGTTTCTATCTTTACTTATTGCTCCTCACGCCATAGTGTATTCTTGGGGAACCTGATTTCTATCTATCCCTGTGTTATGTTATCCCTCTCGACCTGTGAGTGGATCGCCATTCAAGGTAGCCTTTTGCTTTCACCATTCTCCACTCAACATCAGGCGACTCAAGACGATCCGCGAGAAGACTGACATGAAGAAATTTGAGCTTCTTGTTTGAACTTCTTGCCCCCTGATGCCCCAAAGGCTAGGTGATCGAGTTTAATTCTTGGTCCATAGATCCAGCACTGGTTCGTATTTGGTCTCTGGGACTCCCTCCCTCTCCCTCACCTGCGAGATTCTCAGCGCACACATGACGACGCTAGACACGGCTGTTGTCTCGACAAAACCGACGATATTACTGGTACTTTGAAAAAGCAAAAGCTGAATTGAAAAGAAAGGACACATGATATCTGAAAATCAGACCAGCCTAATGTGATCCGTCGCCTGCTCGTCCTTGGAAAGCGAATTCATAGCCTCTCCGTTCATAACACCAGACACATATGTCTCACCCACAATTCTGTACCCATTTTCCCTACATCCACGGAGGATGAACGGAACTTGGGAAGTGAGCAATATAGCAACATGGTCACCCGACTGAGCGCTCTCAGGACCTATGCCGAGATATCCGCGTCTCGTGATGAAGAATCGACGTCCTAGGGCGTACTTCTCCACAGGAAAGTCGACTGTTTCCTGAGGAATGATTGACGGCGTCTCGCCAAAGGTTTTGAGAGCTTGTGTCCTCATGCGTTTCGTGCTTTGTTCATTGGGACCTATGATTCCGTTGATCCATTTTTTGCTGCGTGATGCGGCGCTCAGCGCTCGAGCTCTTTTATCCTCTTGGATACGAGAAGACCAGTAAGGATCCGGCACAACAGCTGGAAGCTTGAAGGGACGGTGATAGAGATCGTATGGCTGTGAGTGCCACAAGCTCGCTAGCTCTTGAAATCGCTCCGTTTTTTGTAATCGTTCTGCTTCTGTCCAATGCTGTGGGTCAAAGGCCTTTTCAAATTCTACAGCCTGCCAGTCCGTATCCCCGCGAGCGACTCCCGAGCGCTCCAACCTTTCTTCATCGACTATTTGAGATATTTCAGCTAGTTCCACTTGACCTGGCTTGGTTGATGTCAACGGCGGCTTCGTGCTGCTCCATGCTGGCGGCAACTTAGGAAGCCAATCGTCAGGGCCTGTTGATAAATCAACAGCCTGCCCGGCGAACAGAGCATCCCAGAATGCGCTCTCTTTGGCGCTGTTGCTTCCATACGGATTCAAGTCGCGGTTTTGAATCATTGCCATGCTCTTGCATCGCGCGACAGCAATCATGAAATGCGTGGAAGCCTCCCAATTTGAATCTAAATCCTCAGGAAACGGTTCGTGTGTTGACTTGATGGTGTCCCATACGATCCCATCGACAATCATGCTTTTGAGATCGTCCGAAAATGCAGGCTTACTGCCGCTGGCTTGGCTTTTTCCTGCAGAGTAGCACGGTCGTTTCTCTTCCGTCTCGTCAAGCCAATATCGGAGGAATGATCGCTGGGTTATCCTCTCGTTGGATGTCATAATTCGATCGAAGACCTCGGACATGCCTGTCGCAATTCCGGCATCAATACGAGGTTCGCTCGGTAAGCTCGCCAGCACAAGGTCCCCTTGACGCATGAGTCCTTGTATCGTGTTTCTGGTCTCCAGCGGCAGTTCGCCCAATAGCTCTGCTTGAGACTGGGCGATGGCAACACCCGTCATGCTGTCAAGAGCCTCTCGAGCCATATCTCTAGCTTTGCCATGGGTCGTGGGATAGACAATGGTGTCGCCGTTCTCCTGCGGCACAGCCCACCAAGGAATTTCTTCCTTGACCTCGGACGCCCGATTGGGCAGCTGTGTTTCTCGGCGCTTGCAAGACCAGTCAGGCACCCAAGATGGTCTGCTACTGGAGTAGTCATCAGGTGGCCCGGAGCAGTGTCGCAGTATTTCCAGTCCGGGAGCTCTGACGGCCGTGATGATCGCAAATCTCCGGTACAGTTCCTCCGCATCGATGCCATAATCCGCACGCAGCTGCTTTGTGTCTATCCCGAGTCTGCTCCTCAGCAGTCCCAGCAGAGCGTAGATTTTGTCTCTCGAATCAGTTGCGTCAAAATGCCGGTACTTGGATACCAGTTGCAAGAAGTCGTTCTCGTCAAACTCTGTGGTGTTATCCTTCGCATAGATATGCTCGGCACTCCAGCGGACCGACTCGAGATGCAGGACGCTTTCGACATGGGCAATCGACTGGCGAAGGCTGGTCTCATGCACCTTGATCCGTCCGCACGCAAGAACAAGGTCATGCCAGCTGATAGACTTGCTGCCGCAGCGAACTGTGGCTGTCATCAACTTGCCTCCGACGGCGCCCCAGCAGACCTCCTGAACGATCCAGACTCGGGTCCACCAAGGCCTACTGAGAAGCTTCCCGATCGCAGCGCCCGTCTCTGGCGAAACGGGAGGCATCCTGCTGTAGACAGTTGACCTTGAAAGAACCTCTAGCTCCCCCATCGCGGCGTCACTGTTGTCGGCTGCCGGCCCGAGCCAGATGGTGACAGCGCGAGAAGCGATGTAGAGGACAGTCATGACGGACACCTGCTGGTTCTTCTCGGCGATGTCGTTCTGGTTAATACACAGCGCGTCCACCCAGATTGTTACCTCTGTGATTGGGCCCCGACGCTGTCGTAGAAAGCTTGCTAAATTTGGCGTGATATTCAGAAGGCATGTTTCGTTGACCAGCAAAGGTTCGCAAGGCGCCTCTCCTCCCCAAGTGTACGACAGTGTCTCAAAATGCGGACGAGTGGGAAGACTTGTAATCTCTAGACGACATGAAAGCGGCTCGGTGGAATCCTCCGCGGGTAAAAGGTGAAGTAGTCGAAACTGCAACTCATCGTGATTCAGAGGTCCGTACTGGTACGGTCTGGTGGTACTGTCTTGGGTTTGATTTTCCATTCTCTCAATCTCAGATTGTTATGGTCTTCAAGAAGATCATATGGTTTTGTAACAGTGAAGGAGATGATACTGGAAGGAAGCAGATTATCGGTGTTCGTGGGTAATCTTGATTGTGGGGTTTAGGCAACAACAATACGGTGGCCTCCTGCAACTCACAACCATGACTTGATCCACCAGACCCCAAGTGTGAAGGTACCTTTTGTAAAACACGCGCTGTTAGTAGTATGATGCTAGTTTCATCACAAGTATAAGGGGTCATCCCCAAATAGTGTATGATTGAGAGAGTAATTGCGAAACTGAGATATTCACCACCTAATCTACCGGAAATGCTGACCCGGCACATATTTTCCCCGCAGAAGAGTCAAAAGAAAGGTTGAAATTTGCCGCAATTGTCGTTGATCCCCGAACCAAACGGGATACCTTATGTTGGCGTCGTAACCCTTTCTCCTCGGACCAGCACTGCGATGCTGGAGCCCTCGCGAACCCGGAACTCATCCTGACCCCCAACCCGCAAGATGGCAGATATGGCATAAGAGTGGACAGTCAATGACACGAACTGGCTCGGATCAGTCGAGAAGATCTCATCCAGCACCTGCTGCTTCCTTGCGACATGGCTCTCTGTGGTCTCAAACTGATCCGCCTTCCAGAGCTGATCTTCCTCGGTGAAGCCAGGTTCGATGATGTACTTGGGATAGGCTCCTTCTATCGACGTCCTCGAACTCCTCTTGTCACAAGTATGATCAGTCATACGCTCTCTCAGCCCTTCTTTGATAACAGGTCTGAACTCCTGCCCTCTGCCCTCGACTAGTTCGTCAAAGACAAGCTTGCTGGTCTCGAGGCAACGCCGAAGTGGGCTGGTATAGAATGACTCTGGGAAGGGAACTCCTTCGGTAGCTGTGGCAGCTTTCCAGAAAGCACCCAGGTCTCTGGCCTGAGTAATACCCGTATCTACAAGCGCTGCGTCGAGCCACGAAACGACTCCATCGCCGTCAAGTCGAGACCAATATCTCTAGTGCACGTTAGAAAGGACTACACCGCAGACAAGCCACTGCTCACATCCCACTCGGCCGTTCCAACCTTGGCCGCCTGGACATTGTGGAACCCGAGGCCGTGTCTGGTCAGGTACAGCACCTTGTAATCCACGCCATCGGGACTTTCATCGTTGAGCTTGTTGACGTGTGCGGCGAAACGGTCCCACGGCTTGGCATTTTCGCTTTCTTGACCCTGGGCCGTATCGCCAAAAGCCCTGTCAAGCAGACCTAGGCCGGGTTGCGTCGTGGCTTTGCCTCCGGGACTGGCATCGGCCGTTGCGTAGTAGTCTATGAAATATTCCGGCAGAATGGTGAATTTGTAACGACAAACGGGGTTAGCGGGTGCGGCCATTTTTGTCGCTGCAAGGAGTGCGGGGAAGATGGTTTGCGCAAGCATGACTTGGAGGTTGGAGGTCTGATGCAGAGATAGGGCAAGTTGTGGGATAAGCAGCAAAGAAGGCTGGCTTGTTGGGAACGACTTGGATGACTCATTCATATGTTTCAGGGCACTCGCCGGAAAGCCTTAGCCTCTATCTCACCCTCACCATCGTCTGTTGGTGTGTCGCTGTCTCTGTCGTCCCTCGCAGTCATCTTTGTCGTCTCTGTCAATTCCCATAGTCGCTGGTGTCGCTACCTATCTCTGACGTCTTCCACAGATATTTCAATGCGCATTCAGCTCGGTATGACCTGGTCACAATGCACGAGGACAGCCAGACTCCGTCGCTAGCGCCTCTCGCAGTGTACCCCGCACTTCCACTCACAGTTGGTGATATTCGGCTCGTAACCATCGACCCGCGAGACGAAAACGACGTGGACAAAGTTGTTTGCAGGATGAGCGTGGTAAACCTGGTACAATGTGCCCCGGAGTTCCATACGCTCTCGTACACTTGGGGGCCTGCGAGCCCTGAAGAAGCCGCAAAGGGTGTCACCGACAGCCGTTCTAGTCCTGTCTGGATAATCTGGGAGACGGGAAAACCATCAGAAAGAATATCTCATGGAGAGGTTGAGCTCGTCGCGTCAAACTTGAAAGCTGCGCTTCTCCGGTTGCGAGACAATCCAGAGCTGTCAGGCAAGAGGTTTTGGATTGACGCGATATGCATAGACCAAAGGAACCTGCAAGAGCGATCCAGCCAAGTTCGTCTCATGGCCAGGGTGTTCAGCTCGGCTGCCTCGGTTTTTATTTGGCTCGGAGAAGAAGACAAACACACTGCTAAATCTTTCCATCTCATGGAGTCCTTCGCGGATGCCAAGCGAGAGATGCTTCACCCTTTGACACCTCATCTTGTCATGCAAAAGCAGACGTACGTTGAAGAAAACATCAATCCTACGAAGCTTCCACCTTTGCACGACCATACATACTGGGAAGCTGCTAGGAAGCTTTTCTGTCGCAATTACTTCAGCAGAGTCTGGATAATTCAGGAGGTCGTCCTCGCCAAGAAAGCCACGGTTCTTTGCGGTGGCCACATGACATCCTGGGTACATCTCGAATCATTCTCCCATTTCGTAACAACTACATCTTGGTCTCGCCATTTCGCCAACTTAAGCGCAGCGGATTCCATCCCAGGACCTTGCTATCATATGACCCCGACGGGCCTTAAAGCAAACAGAAAATCCAGGCAAGGGCCCAGCTATGCCGAGGCTCTAGTCCATGCACTGATTCGGTCTCGCCGCTATCGCTGCCGAGATTCTCGCGATAAAGTGTATGGGCTTTTAGGGCTCGTAGACGCTGGAGACTTGCTGAAAGACAAATGGCGACTGTACCCGATATATGGTGGACGATCTGTGGAATCTGTTTACATTGATGCAGCTATCCAGATACTCGAGGACAGTGATGATTTGCTACTGCTCTACGACGTCGAAGGACAAAAGTTTCAGTATTCTGATTTGCCGTCATGGGTGCCGGACTGGAGGTGTGAGAACGCTCTGGGATTAAGAGTCACTGGCTATCGACGCTTCCGTGCAGCAGGCGACCTGCCACGGAATCTGGTCATCCATGATTCTTCGAAGACTCTCGAGATTCGAGGACTGAAGCTTGACGACATTGAGACTACGGCAGAAACCAAGCACGAGATCATTTCCGGCCTACCGTTTCCAGTTGCAATAAGCATTCTTCGACGACAACATCGACATCAAGGAGAAATTGGGGTGGAAGCGATTTGGCGGGCCCTTCTCACCGACACTGGCGGTGACCCACCACGATGTCCCGTTGACAGGAGCTTTGGAACTTCGTTTTTACACTGGCTTGGGGTCAAAATAGCTTCTTCCCGAGCGAAGACGGGTAGCATTGGCGAGGGTGCTGAACTACTGTCAAGTCTGGGGCTGGCAGAAACACCACAACAAGCAAAAGCTGCTGCTTATGAGACTGCATTCTCTCATGCTGTACACCTAAGGCTTTTCAGCACTTCTCAAAATTACATAGGCGTGGGATCTGAGTCTCTCGAAGGACGGGACTCTGTTTGGATCGTGCCCGGCTCACGGGTACCTCTGATATTTCGAAGTGGTGGCGATTGCGAATATTGTTTGGTCGGAGGGGCGTATGTTCATGGTTTTATGAATGGTGAGGCATTAGACGTGGATGCTGAAGAGTTGCAATGGCAGACACTGCGAGTTGTCTAGACTCAACGGATTCGAGAAGACGTTGATTATTATGAGGAAGACGGGAGGCCAAGTATCCTCCATGCCACCCAAACTCGTCAATGAATATAAATTCACAACTTTGACGGCGGCGCAGCTTCCAAATGCTCTTGAGCTAGCTTCACAGCATGTGCTGCCATGCCCCTGTCTTGATATTAGTCATATTCACAGCTTCTGACTGTTGCGATTCAACTCACCATGATGCTTGATATCCCGCACCAGAGGCACCGTAATTATGTATCACCAACCCGTCTACTCCCTTCTCGGCCTCGATTCTAGGGCCGCTCTTACGGTTTGGTCTCAAGCCCACACCATGCTTGATTACCTTGAGGTCCTCAGGCCTGCCTAGCTCAGGAGCCAAAGCACAGCATCTTTCCATGATCTTCTTCGCCAACTCGGGATCCACGTTCCTGTCCCAATTACCGTCCTCGCGGCAGCCGCCAAGGACGATACCTCCGGCAAGAGGGCGCTGAAAGACGTAAGTGGTGTCATTGTCGACTCGACGAGGCGATCGGAAGTACATCCGCTCCAATGGCTGAATGGGCTGTTCGACCAAGACCGTCTGGCCTCGAGTCGGGTACATGGCTTTGTCTTCAACTCCGCCGAGATGATATGATCCTAAGCCAGTGCAGTTGAAGACAGCCACGACGTCGGCTGAAATGCGAGCTTCTTTGATGTGCGTGACCTGACGTCGGAGCAGTGACACGCCCCCTTGCCTGCATTGTTCCAAAAGCCTGGGCGAAGTTAATCACAGCAATCACGCTGGAGTTCGGGATGGGCAACACCAACCATTGTAGGTAAATCTGGGAATTGATCACAAAGGTGGAGGGCAAGTCTAGACCAAAGACAGCCCCCTGGGGCAGCTCATTCTGCTTCAGTGAGACTGCGCCGCCGACCAAGTCGTCATACCACAACTTGCCAGTCCCTTCACTGAGTATTCCGGCATCCTCAATCTTCTGGTCGAAGATCATTCTAAGGGGTGAGCTCTTGATCCCTGCTTCGGGGGTGTGCTTGGCAATTTCCTTGAATCTATCAAAGGTGACGCGGTCAAATGACTCGAGGAGCCCATTGTCACTTGCCGAGGAGCACCAATTCGCGCCGGCCCACGGGGAGCAATAGTCGATGTGGTAGTCGCCGGGGAAGTATTCTGCTAGGATGGTGATGCGCGCTGATGGATATTTACTTCGAAGGGTAACCGCTGTTGAGAGGCCGATTACGCCTGCTCCAAGCACCACGAAGTGCCTGTTGTCTGGAGACGTCGTAGTCATGATGTATTTTCTTTCTTGGTGTTGGGGTAGCAGAACAAAGCATGCGACGAGGCAGGAAAGTCAAGATGTCACTACCGTCCCGGAAAGATCGCGATATGGCCCGGCCATAGCTGTGGGGTCGGGTCGAGGATAAGTCCGAGATCGGCGTTCCACGACCGGGAGTCGACTCCGGTTGCGGGCGTCACCGGCCTCCCTAGGTCCACACTTTTGCGGATGGGAGCATCGGGCCCGTCGTGGCCATTCTATCATACACCGGCAGAATGAATACCGTAGATTTGTTATCTCTGAAGTGAACGTTCTGGTAGATATCCTCGTGAACGTGTGCTCAAAAAGATGCCAGCGTCGGGGACTCCCCGACTTGTGTCGGCCTCATGCGACCTGCCAATCTCGGGATGCGCTATCGTCTTCCAAAGTCGGTATTTCGCATATCAGGACCCGCTGTTCGTCATTCTCACCGACGAATCCCAGGCCTGCGATAAAATGCCAGCTCCCTCTTATGAACATGGATCGACGCTGAGAGGAGCACCCTCAACTTAGAATGAACACCTCTCCACCTGCCTAACATGAGAATCACCAACTCTGAGCCGCACTCATTTATCAATCTTCAAGGAGGATGGCCAACTCCCCGCTTGCACCCAGTGAAAGACCTCGAGGCTGCTTCTTCCTCCTTGTTCCGTCAAGAAGATGTTGCGCAAGAGCTTCTTAGATATGGAGCCGGACTTGGGCGACCATCTTTACGAGATCTGATCGGTAAATGGCTGAATGACTTTTACCAGCCGGCTGCCGGCTCTATTCCAGGCGCTCGCATTGGCGAGACAAACGGTGCATCGAATGGCTTAGCGACAATTCTTCAAAAGTTCACAGACCCAGTCTACACCCGCGCGGTCTGGATGGTCGAGCCTACATACTTCCTCGCGTGCCCCATCTTCAGAGACGCAGGCCTCGCCGGTCGCATCCGAGGCGCACCAGAAGGGCCGGACGGCGTGGATCTCGACTTTCTCGCACGCGAGCTGCAACGCGTCGATGAGACCTGGCCGGACAAGACTTCAGGACCGAGCAAGTCGGCGAAGCTGGGATATCCCAAGGTGTATCGCCATGTGGTCTATCTCGTCCCGACGTTCTCAAATCCCAGCGGGAAGACCATGAATTTGGAAAACAGGAAGAAACTTGTGCAATTGGCGAGGAAGCATGACGCTCTGCTCATCACTGACGACGTCTACGACATGCTACGGTGGCCGGCGAAGGAGGGTGTCTCAGCTGAGGCCCTCCCAAAGCCTAGCCCGCGCTTGGTAGATGTGGACAGGGAACTAGAGGGTACATCGACGTTTGGGAATGCCGTCAGCAACGGCTCCTTCTCCAAGATCGTCGCGCCTGGCATGAGACTCGGTTGGATCGAAGCAACTCCCATTTTCTGCACAACCATTCGTACTGTGTGAGTGGTTTTCCCATGCTCCCGCACTCGATAAGAGAACTGACTTTCCCGCAGGGGCGCTACGGCTTCAGGTGGTGGACAAGCTCACTTTTCCTCACTCTTCGTGGAAAACGTGCTCGCGCAGGGGGCTCTGACCCGGCACATCAGCACAGTTCTCATTCCCACGTATCAGAAGCGCTATCATGCCATGGTCAATACTATCAAACGCGTTCTCTATCCGCTAGGAGTGAGAATCGTTGCGGAGGAGGCCGCACAAGAGAGCGGCGTTGCCGGTGGCTTTTTCCTCTACATATCCTTCGGCGATGGTGCAGCCGACTTTGCGTCGGAAATATCGCGGGTTTCTTTCGAAGAGTTTAACCTGAAGATTGGGCCGGGACAGATATTTGGCGTGCCTGATGACCCCTACAGCGAGCCAAGGGGAAGAGGTTCATACTACAGCGGGGCGAGGCTTTGCTGGGCGTGGCATGAGGAGGAGGAAATCGTTGAAGGCATCGAGCGATTGGCGGTAGTCATCAAAGGCGTTCAAAAGGCGATGAGATAGGTCGTTGTGGAGGCCGAGTGGGACAGGGTTGAAGTCCCAATTGCCTTGAGGCTTTGAAAATACATCGACTGAAGAATACGAACAAATCGAATTCTGACCTGGACAAAAAGTTTCGGTTCGGGGCTCCGGCCCGGTACTTCGCCCGAATCGCGAGTCGCAGCCTCGGACTACACCTCCGGACGCGTCCATAGGCTCGGCCCGGAGGTTTGTGGGCTTAAGCTCGCGTCATTCGGGGTTGGCATGGTGAGCGAAGCGAAAGTACCATGTATGTATGGTGGAAATTCGTTCATCCTGCAGTCCACAGATTTAGGTAATGGAAATAACGTTGGAGGAGCTTCCCCGTGGGGCTCCACTCCAAGCGCCGCCTGCTCGAGACTGAACCTGGGGTATTTAAGGCTCTTTCGCCAAATTCAGTTTTGGAGGTGACATCTCCCGGCTTCTGAATTGCCCGGTGATTTTTCCGGCTACCCGTGTTTTGTACGATGGAGAAAGCGACAATTCCAGGTCCGGGAAATGGGGCCGGTGAGCCAGTGGATGAGCCCCGAATGCCGCCCGTATCGGGTCCGAATCCCGGTGGGGAACCTGAGCGCCATCTGGATCCGAGAACGATGGAACAAGGCGTGACCACGATTCCAGAGACCGATGCGATTGCCGACGGGTTCCCTGAAGGCGGAAGAGAAGCTCTCACGGTGCTGTTTGGTAGCTGGTGCGTTCTCTTGTGTACCTACGGCCTGGGCAACAGCATCGGCGTTTTCCAGACATACTACGTCAACGATGCGCTTCGTCAGTATTCTTCGTCCACTGTATCATGGATCACCAGCTTCATGCAATGGACCATGAACTTCTTGCCCATTGTTGTACGTCGCTCCTCTGACTCCCAGTACCATAATTCCAGCTGACGGAAAGACTAGTGGGGTTTTGTCTTTGACAAGTACGGGCCACGATGGATTCTCTTCGGCGGTACCATCACATATGTGTTTGGTATGATGATGGAGTCCTTGGGCACCAAATACTATCATTTCTTCCTGGCTCAGGGCATTGTCTGCCCCATCGGCGCGAGCGCAGTGACCAGCGCCGCCATGTCTTGCCTCGTCACCTGGTTTCATCGTCGACGCGGGATGGCCTTTGGCGTCATGATGTCCGGTTCCTCCTGCGGTGGCATCATTCTACCCATCATGATTCCAAAGCTGATTGATAGGGTCGGCTTCGGCTGGGCGATACGCAGCGTTGGCTTCATGTTTCTGTTCCTCCTCATAATCGCCAACTGCACTGTCAAATCTCGCCTCAAGCCAGAACAGAAGCCAGTAGACATGAAGGAGTACTTTCGGGGTATTCGAGAACCGACCATGATGTCGACAGTCTTCGGGCTCTTCTTGGTCTTCCTCGGTCTCTTTGTTCCCTACAACTTTGTCATTCTACAGGCCCGAGCTCAGGGGATGGACGAGGAGTTGGTCATTTACCTATTGCCAATCATGCACGCCGTTGGGTAAGTGGCAAACCACCGTCTCTGAACTAACTACCTCAATGCTAACTCAGTTGAAACAGAATCGTAGGGCGCATCGTTCCGGGCTTGCTGGCGGATAGAGTCGGCCGTTACAACATCATGATTACCATCGCGACCCTCACGGGCATCTCCTGTCTAGCACTCTGGATCCCGATCAAAAATGACGCCGGAATCCTCGTCTTTACAGCAGCATTCGGCTTCTGCTCATCTGGTCTTACATCTATCGGGCCCACCCTCGTAGCTCAAATCTCCGACATCAGGGAGATTGGTGCTCGAACTGGCACGGCGTTTGCATTTCAGTCTTTTGGTGCTCTTACGGGTAGTCCTATAGCGAGTGCAATTGTTGATGCGCGCGGAGGCGACTACCTCGGCTTGCAGCTATTTTGCGGATTGGCCATCTTCGCATCAGCAGGTGTTTTCGCATCGGCGCGGTATTTCCAGGGTGGTGGATTCAAGCTACAAAAGGTTTGAAGGTCGGGGCGTTTCTTTAAGCAAGCTGAGAATTTGCAAATGTATTGGAGATCAATGTCATTGTTTTGTTGTCGTTTATCTCACTTTCAATACCCCACGACTGTACTGAGCTTTGTCAACCTAACGCTATCCTTTTCTCTCCGGCCCAGGAAGAAACAGGCCCCCCTAGTATCAATACCCTCAGACCTCGTGACCTCTGTCTGAGACTTCAGTTTTTGTCCGAGTACCAGGCTCTCTCTCTGAACCAAGGCTTCAGCTTTCGAGCAGCAACAGACTCCACCTTACTCCATGGGCTCCACTCGCAGCTCTTGCCGGAAGTGATGCAGCTCTTGAGGGTCTTCCTCGGACTCAAACCGACCGCGTAAAGGTGTTCAGCAATTTCATAGGCGACTCCTTCAATCATCATCTCCCCCGTCTTCTCGCCTGCCAAACCCTTACACATTTGGAGAGCCCCTTCCAGATCTTCGTGCTCTCCGGAGCAATACAAGCTGGGTTCCTTTTGTCGATCGTGCTGCTCCAGCATCGTGGTCAGAAACTCGATCTGCTCTTGGTTGACGCGGACGATGTTGCATTCGTTATCATCGCCTCCATGCTCTCCGCCGTCGTCTTCGTCGCTGTAGTCATCGCCATCGCTCTCCGGTTCTTGGTCAGAGTCAGACCATTCGTCGCTGTCGTCTTCGTCACTCGTTTCACTTCTGTCCCCGGACGAGTCCTTTCCACTGCCACTATCAGTCTTCTTGTCGCCATTCCAGTGCACCTTTTTGGAATTTGAGAATATGCGACAAGATTCCGTTGTCTCTGGCTGGGACCTATGGCCTGACTTGTGACTAGTTGGGTTGTCCCAGGACACGGTCGGCACATTGCTGAGGTAGGCGACATCTTGGCTTTTCTTGGTTTGTATGGGTGTGCTTGCCACAGTCCGAGAGGAGACATGAGGGCGGCAGCTAGAACTGGGGAGCATCGTTTGGTTGTCTGACAGGAAGAAGGGGCTGGGAGGGGGCTTGACTCTGTTCCCGAAGGCGCTGTCCTTCTTCGAGGGCTGAAGTCGATCGGACTCGGGTCGAGGTTCGATCTTCTTTGCGTAGTCCTTGAATTTGTCCAGGACATCCTCCAAGTTCTCTCCTGCATATTTCAGGTGCGTGGAGACTTCGCGCGCCAGGGGACCGACGATCTCCTCCCAGTCACAGCCCATTGACTGCGCGGCAACTTCGACCTTTTTTCGAAGATTGCAGCAAACGTCATGACCAACCTTACAGCTTTCCGGATCGGTCTTGTGAAAGTCGATCAGAGCTAGTAGTCCCCATAGCTCATCGCCTTCATAGACACAGTGTCGGAACCACGCCTCGATAGCGTTGAGGCCTTCTTCATCAACACCATCGTCATCTTCGTCAACACTCTTGTTGCGTTTGTTATCGGAGGCAGACTTGTCGTCCTCCCTTTTTCTCTTTGTGGTCTCGGACAACGTCCTCTCCAGCCCGTCGATGTCATCAGCTAGTTTCTGAAGGACCTCTCGGAGCTTTCGCTCCTCGTTTGCGCCCATCCCTCCCCAGACCGTGTGAACACCCCGACGGATATTGGAGATCATGTCCAAGGTATTGTCTTGACCATGGACGTTGCTTCGAACATTCTTCTTCAACTCCTCTGGGGCTGGCGACGAGGGGAGCTTGATCTCCATTGCGGCTACTCTGCGCTGTGGTCAGCGTCGACCGGTGTCATAAAGTACTTGGAAAAAACTTACTCGTAAAAAGATTTTCGCCGACTGGAAAGCTTGAAATTTCGTTGCCCGTATCTGCCTCTGATTTGACTCGGTGAAAGTTGTAGAGTTGCAATTGAGAAGTCCGAAAAGAAAAGATTGAATACTTGTTATTTGGAAAGTTTCGTGGGAAGAAGTTCTCCAGTAGAGGTGGTGTTTTTCTGATTGGAGTCAGTTAACCCTTTTCAAGGCTTGAAAATTATAGTGAATTCGCACCTTATACGGAAGGAGTAGATTAAAGATCTACCTTCCTTATTTATCTACTGATCTATTAGTAATTTCGTCCTGAGCAAATTCTTTGGAAATCTGCACTTGCCTGTTTTAAAGTTTAAGGCCCTGCTTCTCAACAAGTTAGTCTCTAAGGTTCCCTCTCGCTTAGCACGGCTGGAGTGGTAGGGACGGTGGGAAGTTGGCTCTTGGTGTGGAGAGGGGTCGACGAGTGCGGTGATTTCTTTAGCTACGTGTGCGCTTGTCTAGCCTTCTCTGATGTTCCTTGCAGTGATTGATGTGTGTCTAAACAGGGGCTGTAAAATCCAAACCAATGCTCCCATCGATTTCGCTTGATTGCTAGGGATCTGCCAAACTTGTGAACCTTTATGTTGTCACCTGTATAGCAGCGGTCGGGGATACGACTGGACAGTGATCGAGGAGACGGCTGGATGACGGTGGGCGGGGAGACGTGCGGCTGGATGATAGTGGGCGGGGAGACGGCTGGATGATGGGGACTGAAGAATTTGAAGGGGCTAACGTAGAGGAGGCGTGTCAATGCAACACCGCCCAGCTGCTTCGAGATCTTAGGTCAATTTAGCGTTCTGTTTCTCAAGACTCTGCAAGGTTTCGCGAAGGCCTCTCCAGAACGTATTACTCATGATGAATAACCCTACCCATTGTACCCAAAATCGCAGTTACGTTTGATTTTGCTGTAGGTGCACCTTCCAAATCATACCTATGTAGACCTTGTATCTAGGTAAGAAATCTTCTTACAGTCAGACCTTTCTTTTTTGGATGTATGGATAATAAGAAACCAAATGTGGTAACTGCGAGGTCCTGTCCCTCCTTCCTTCTACGCAACACTGAACTAAGGTAAGGTAAGAGACCAGAAAGTGCCTATTACATAAGCCTTCCAGATCAGCCAACAAATAGCATAATGTGCGCCTTCCTTCTACTCAAGTTAGCTCTATCCGTTCTTAAGGTACCTACAGCAGGCATGATGAGCGAACCTTCAGTATTAAGCACGCCCGATCTTTCCCGTCCCTCCCATCAACCTCTAAAGTTCTGACGGAGAGCGCTCGGTTTGAGAGAGAAATCTCGAGACATAACCTCAGGAACGGTGCCGCCGCTGAGGAGTATCACAGACGCACAGATCCTGGCCTTGGTAACTTGGAGCGCGTCAGAGAATTGCTCGGTCATACCAGATCAACAATGGATCGAACACACACGACCCTAAATTATGCAAGTCATCTCTCAGACCCGAAGGCCTGGGAGGAAAGGCTGGCAGCTGAGACGATACCTTCACCCCTCTCGAAGCCTCCGTCCCAACAGCCCACGTTCGGATAGCTGCACTGCATCACGAGGATGGACGGCCCGAAGATTCGATTTTGGGCTTTACTGGCCGCTTGCTTGATGGCGACTCGGCCTACCTCATCAAATCGCTTGTAGCCACTTGTCTATTATCTTCTGGACGATGGGCTTGATCACACCGGCCGGAACGATATGACAGCGGTCCTTGGCTGTCCGTCTTCAATCTCAATTTGAGACCATGTCGGATAGTACTGCTCGAGCCCCGGTGTTCGTAGAACGTCTAGACCGACGTCTAGACGTTCCCACTAAACCACTGGTGTCGCCCTCAGGGCTTTATTCCTACAACATCAACCTGCTTGAAATCTCCACTTGCTACCAACGTCCCAGTCTCGTCACACGCAATACGAATACCACACAAGCTTCATTTTCACATTCGGGCCGCATTTCTTTCTGCATACACGCTTTTCTCGAGGTAAGTAATCTGGGGAGCGGTTTGTACGTTCAAATAATCTGTCACCTTCCGCAAGCTCACCCTTTTGATAGGAAAGCGCAATCGTCTCAAACAGTCGCAAATATGGGATCTCTCCTCGATCTTCCCACAGAAGTTCTTGTGGAAATTATTTCCCTACTTAATCGGAAAGAGATTTTGAGGGTGATGTGTACCAACGCGCGACTCCGCGCGGCAGCAGTCCCACCACTTTGCAGAGACTTGTCTATGAGGCAACTGGCGAGAATTGGAGATGATCTGGACCTAAACGCCAAGGCCTCTCTCGTCAAGACGATGACTATGAACATATTCAGCACGAGAAGAGTGCCCAGGGAGGTCGAGCGACTTCGGGGGTGCAGATTCCCACAGCTGCGGTCTTTGCGCAAGGTCGCCGTTGACAACGGTCAAAGTTTCAACGTACAGTTCTTGAAGCACCTGGAGAAGTCGAAAATTCAGCATCTCGAAGTCGTGGGCTGGGCCCGCTCAGACTATGAGATAGGAAAAGCTCTGAGCAAGTCTAATGCCCTCAGGAGTATGTCGCTCCTCATCTCTGAGGGTAGAGAGCCGACATTTTCACGAAAACGTCGACAAGGATGGCCGGAGTCACGACACGTAACCATTGAGTGGCCTAGTCGCCCTCTTCCGATCGGACTTCAGCGGACACTCTCTCGATCAACAAAGTTACAGAAGGTGTCGATCCATGTCCACCGTGTGCGAGACATTGAATGGATCACCTCATCCGGTTGCCTTACGCCTCTGAGTCTCGGAGTTGCATGGCAGACAGTGAGAGTAGCCGACTTGGTGACCATTCCGCAATTGACAGAACTGCGACACCTACGACTTCACCGATTTAGAGGCGGGCATGACATTGTCACAAATGAGCGCTACCCATGCTCAGACAGGGAAGCAGTTTTGCCTGTGCCCTCACGGTTCTAGAATCATTGGAGTTGCTGGTACTGAGAGAATGGCCAGCCGGTGGTGTCGGCCAGCTTCAATGGGACGAAGACCTTGGCTGGGCCAGGCGGTTGGGATCGTGGTTAAAGATGCCTGGGGTTGCCGCGCAAATGACTGGACAGCAGTTCGACTGGGCTTTGAAAGCCAAGTATCAGGCAGCCCGTCGGTCCGAACTGCGCGCAGATCCAAAGACTCCTTTATATCGAGGCAAGGGTCGGCAATGGAACTTTGCGTCCGCAGCCATCTTACATGGGCTCTTGACAATCGGAGCAGATCCCGAAACAGTTGACACAGCTTGACCAATTTCCTACCTATTTCATCACCTGGCGCCTACCACAAGCACTCACCAACCTAGGTGGCTGACACCAGTGTTGAGAGGAATAACGCCCTAGGTCACTGTTATTCCCTAACGCGGAGTCACATTTCTTTCTTCTCAAACTACCTAATTGCCCCCGTCCCCCACCCCCCTCTTTCCCTCCTTCCCTCCTTCCCTCCTTCCCTCCTTCCCTCCTTCCCTCCTTCCCTCCTTCCCTCCTT
>JABGLZ010000286.1:49305-63389 GCA_014705045.1 Colletotrichum theobromicola | reverse complement strand
CCCCCCCCCCCCCCCCCCCCCCCAGGCCCAGCCCCTCCTACCTCCGCAATCTCGCTCTGCCCCTCAGTCACACAGACCCTTCTCCCACGTCGACGCCCGGGCCCGCCATCTCGGCGACATGTCACCTCAGACCTACCATGTCTTCCGTCTTCCCGCCGCTGACATTTTGACCATCGTCGCAGGGCAATTGCAAGTTCGGTCCGAAATGCGCTAATATCCACGTTCTTCCCGACGGCCGCCGCATCAACTACGGCAAGAATGGTGTCACCATTGGCACCTCTCCCATAACCCTCGGCGGCCGAATCAACCCGACCTCCGCTGCCGCGTACCACCCGACGAGCGCCCTCACCTCCGGCCTCTACCGCGAGGGCACCCCCTCGTACGGCTCTGCCTACCCCTACGGCGACGAACGACAGCACCAGCTGGGCCGTCAGCCCAGCGTCGAGAATGGCCTGCCCACCATTGACACCACCTACTCCCACCCCGGCTCGAACTACGGCTCCCCGCGCGACGACGAAGCATCCCGATTCGGCCTCGGCCTCTCTCCCATCAACGCAAAGGGCTTGTCCGTCCTCGACGCACCCCTGCCCGCCTCCTTCGATTCTCAGGGCATCTCCAACGCCGCTCTTTTCCCCGGTGGTCCATGGCCCTCGTCCGTCCCGTCAAAGTTTGGCCTCGAATCGCCCTCCCCTTCGCTGAACAACGCCAAGGATTCCCGAACCTCGGAGACGCTCAAGATGCTGCACACCTCTGCATTCGGTGGAAGCGAATACCTGGCCGCCGCCAATGTCACCGCATCCAGCAGCCCCCCTAGCCAGCCCATGTCCGGCGAGGAATACTACGGAAAGCGAGCCATGCATTCGAGCCGCTACGCAAAGCCGAAGATGCTCAGCGCAAGCATGCCAAAAACGACCGTCGACCACGACTGGGAGGCCGAGTTTGCGTTCCTCGAGGAGGACTACGTGCCCCAGAACCTGCAGGATCTCTTGACCCCCGCCGAGAAGGCCCGCCGGGGATCCCTCCGGACCGTCGACGGCGAGCCCGGAAGCGAGAATGCGACCAAATTCGGCAGTCCCATCGCCGGAGCCAGCCCGAGCCGCTGGGGGCCTCTATTCCAACGCCAGAAGGAGGAGGAGCTCCACAAGCATGGCCCCTCGGCCTTTGGCCACGTCGGCAGCCCTCTGCGCAACTCCGTTCTTTCCAACGAGATGGGCAACGGCAGCCTGTCCTCCCGCCCTATTGGATCTCGTGCCGGTAGCGAGTCCATGTCCGCGCTGACTCAGCAGCTGCAGCGAACCCGCCTGGGCGACGACGGCAGCGCCAGCCCGCACCTGCACCCCTTGGCGGCCACTAGCCGGGGCCCCAGCAATGGTGCCGGCCCCATCGGCAAGGAGCGGGAGCGGGTCATGGAGCGTCACGTCTCGAGCGGATCCATCAGCTCTTCCGTCACCGGGAGGTACACGACCCCGATCGACGAGGAGGATCCCGCCTTTGTGTTCAACATGGAGGAAGAGGAGGATCAATCCTCCGCCAGGCTTCGCAAGCGGGGCTCTGCCGGCTTTGGCATCGGCGGTGGATGGAGCTATGCCAACGCCCTCTCCGGCAAGAACGCTACCCCCGGCTCTGGCCTCGCCAAGGAGCAGCGGGAACCCTCGGTCAGCGTCGAGACGGTTGGTGGACGTTGATGTGATACAGTCTCCAAAAAGGACGTTGACAACAAAACCCGGGAGCAAGGCATGGCGAGGGATCCAACGCCTTGCCATGCGGTGGCTTCCCCGGGGTCGACTCTCGGCTCTTCTCCACCCTGACGACACTCTACGACTCGAATTTCAGCCACGACTTTCATAGCATGCATTGGCATTCAAAAAATCGCCATCGGAAAACGAAAATAACCGGTCTTCAAAAATCAAGGGACATAGCAAGGGATCGGAATCTACGGGGTGGCTGTTTATACAAACAACAGCAGGGCAGGGAGTTTGCTGGAGTTTTATCATCTCTTTACCCCTCTCATTCTTCTGCTTAGGTAGGCTTACATGGATTGGATCTCGGAGGTTGTAATAGGTTAGACGTGCCCAGCGGTAGTACGTCTACGTTAGGCCGTTCTGCTTTCGCTCACTATTAAAATCTAAAACGGAGGATATATTGGCTTTGTCTGATGGGAAGCGTAACCTCTAAGCCCCATTTGACCTGGGTTTCTAGGGTATGTCTTCAGGGAATGATTGTACAGGGAGGCCGTAAATGCTTCATTTGATACGTGGAACGGGGAGGTAAAAAATAAGACGATGGAGGCTTTAGGTTAGGTTGGCACATGCATTTGCGAGTCTTGTTTCTTTTTTTTCTCTCTTTGATCTTCTCAAAGTGGAATAGAACATGGCCAGCGTCTATTTGTCACCAGGTCGGCAGGCTGTGTGACTCGGCACCGCATTAGAGACGTATGGCAGAGGAAAAGCTGATACCACCGTCTAATTATCGTTCACTTTATACAAAAGCTGTTGTCGTTGTAACCTTATCGGATCGGTTTTACTCGGACAATTAGTAGTTGGCGACCATGCTCGGAATGCTAGGAAACCGTAATGTTACGAAAAGCAGATGGGTGTCTTTCGGCTTGTCCGAGTGGCTAAGGCCCGAGCTTTCCCGATCCAAGACTTCGTGAGATAATCCCAGATGTGAAGGAGAGCAGTGAAGGAGATCAGCACCTTGCGTACTCAAGAGGCAAATCACCACGAGGATCCCAATAGGTAACGGGAAAATCTATACACTAATACAAGGCCATACGGGCAGGCTCCAGACATGATCAAACATGCAGAGCAGTGTCGCATTGCTGTTCCAGGCGCGGGAGAGGCACCGCGCTGTGGGCTACCATACCGAACCGTCCACCCCCTTCGCGGCCACCAAAGAACAAAGCCCTCCGGCTCTCTCTTCCCTTCGTCCCTTCATAAGCTGAAAGCTGAAAGAGCCACAGACGCCGCATCTCTCATATAAGTTTCCCTCCCCCTCCCGGTTCTAGGTTGCGAGTGGCGTTGTCGATGTTGGGGGGCAGGTTTAAAATTGTACAAACCGCCGGGAAGACGGGTTTAGCGGAGAAGAGTGATTGGGTTTTTTGTTTTGTTTCGTTTCGGGATTTAATGAGCATCGGGTTGGCTGAGGATGTACTCGACGGCCTTGTCGACTGTTTCGGGGGGGTTAGTCATGTACTTCCTCATGAATTGCCAGCTGCGGCAGCTATGTGGGATGCGGTGCTACGAACTCGAGTGAATGGTGTCGGCGTCCTTGTCGGGGATCTCGATGCTGAACTCCTCCTCAATGGCCATGACAACCTCGACGGTGTCCAAGCTGTCGAGGCCGAGATCGTTGGCGAAGTGGGCAGTGGCCTTAATCTGTGCATAGTCAAGAATGCGTATCAGCTCTGTCTTTGGACACTCCGGCGCGACTCAATTGGGGCGGTCCCCAAGGGGGGCGATGGTAGTAGCGGTGATGCTGGGGGGAGCAACGTACGTTGGCAGGGTCGTTGACCTTGTCGAAGCCCTGGAGCAGAGCAAAGATGCGGCCCTCGACCTCGTCCTTGTTCAGGCCGGTAGCGGCAGAGTAGAAGCGGACGGAGACAGCCTTGGGAGCGGCGCGGGCGAAGGCGGCACGGGGCGCGACGAGAGAGCTCCGGGCGAGGGGAGCGGACTGCTGGACGGCGGGACGGATGGCGCGCGAGACGGCGGCCGCGGAACGGAGGACTGCCGTGCGGAACATGTTTGTGATTTGTAACGTAGGGAGAGGGACGGGTCGAGGAAGGCAAGGCTTTGCGGGAGCTCTGGGGTCGGGTTGGGGGGATGCGAGATGGTTCGTTCGGGAGTGGTGGCTAAGTTGGTCTGATGGGAGCTCTGCAGGTGGTGGAGGAGGTCATTGCCATGATGATAAATTTCTCGTCACCCCGAGGCGTTCCCTGGCTAGCTCCGATCGCAGCCACGTGACGGATCATGTGACTCGACACAATCGTGAGCTTGCACGATGGCCGTCTACCGCAGAGCTATGAAGAGTGCGGAACTCAAAAGTTACTGCTTGATACTATGCCGAGCTTCGGGAAAAGTCTCCAGACCAATTGAACGGCAGGCGTCGGTCGCCACTGCCTTCCATCATGATGATGCCTCCTTCCTTCCGACATGGCAGATGGGCGGTAGCCACGTGACCCACATCCAGCCAATCAATTCCCGCCCTTTGTAATCCCGCACGAAAGCTCGTCCCCCCCAGCCCAGTGCCGGGCAAATGTCCCAGTAAACGTCAAGCTCAACACCCGAACAACCGCAACTCCCTCAATTGCACGTCGCCTCCCGACAACCCGCGATCCTCGGTCAACGCCCACATTCGACCTGCCGCCTGCCCGGTCAATTGGAGCCGTCGCACATCCTCCGCGTCGAATAGAGAATCACAGTCCCCGACAATGCCTCCCGCGGCGCAGCTTCCCGTCACGATGTTCCTTGCAGCGTCGAGGCCGGCCGCGAGAAATTCGTCGGCCGTCCTGGTCAACCGCCTCATGGCCGCCAACGCCGTCCGCAACTACGCCACGACCGCCGGACCCCCGCCGACAAACTTCCGTCAGAAGAGATTTGAGACGTGGGACGAGGACAAGGAGTCCACCCTCAACAAGATGGGCAGATATTTCCTGCTGTCCGAGATGGCAAGGGGAATGTACGTGCTCATGGAGCAGTTCTTCCGTCCGCCCTACACTATCTACTATCCATTTGAGAAGGTGCGTCGGCGGTTTCTTCCCCCTGTCTGGTTTGGGAGGGTTTTGAGAGGATTCGGGCGCGGGAATTGACGGGACGGGGTATCGAAATGCGGAAAGGAGCCACGGAACAGCAGCCGGGGTTGGAATTTGCCTCGTTGCGACAGCCAACAGGGACGGCATTTTGAAGAATGAAGGAGAGGGGCCTCCTGAGCATTCAACACACGGAATCATAACATTGCGAAACATCAAAACTAACTTCCAAACCCAGGGCCCAATCTCCCCCCGCTTCCGTGGCGAGCACGCCCTCCGCCGCTACCCGTCCGGCGAGGAGCGCTGCATCGCCTGCAAGCTCTGCGAAGCCATTTGCCCCGCCCAGGCTATCACCATCGAGGCTGAGGAGCGTGCCGACGGCTCTCGCCGTACCACCCGCTACGACATCGATATGACCAAGTGCATCTATTGCGGCTTCTGCCAGGAGTCGTGCCCCGTCGACGCCATCGTCGAGTCCCCCAACGCCGAGTACGCCACCGAGACCCGCGAGGAGCTGCTGTACAACAAGGAGAAGCTGTTATCGAACGGCGACAAGTGGGAGCCTGAGTTGGCCGCCGTCATCCGTGCCGACGCTCCTTACAGATAAAAAGAATCAATTGACGCGAGAGTCTCGGAGAAGAAACGAGCACCATTTTTTCCTATGCGGGTTAATGCTTCAGAGGGACATGAGGAGAAAGAAAGCGACGCAGAGTAACAGAAGTGGCGGCGTCTGCGGCGGCGGCAGTAACAGCGGTGGCGAGGTTCTGGCGTGCTGTGTATGTGTACTACAGACAGGTCGGGATCTTTTAGACTTGTGTAAATATCTCGCGAAAAGCAACCTTTTCTTTGTCCGTCGTAACGCTGTATCACATCTTGCAGTCTGGTGTGGGGAGAGGATGAGTACGTGCAAGTGTGGCAGCAAGTGGCCATATCTGTCACGCTTCAGCATTACTGGCAGAACCACAGTACCTGTGGCATGCGGCAGATTCAACGTGGGAGAATCATAATTAATGTGTTTTGCATATAGCGACGGCTGAAGAGCACGCTCGCGGATGTCAGCCACGTGGAGGGGCATATCCAGCCAACGCCTTGCTTAAATCAAGCCTAACCACCCCATACATCTTGGATGTAACGCTCTCCATGAACCCAAAGTCTCGTCAAAATCCACCGCACTTTTCTTCGTCATCGCATGGTCCATCAAATCCTGCCAAAACCAAAAACAAGAAAGACACAAGAACGCCCTAGAAACTTTTTTCCCATGCCCCCCACCAAATACCCATGTTGGCGGCAATGACGAGGTCCAGCATCTTCAAGCCTTCCGGGTAAACAATCAGCTTACCCAGCTTGGCCCTCTTCCCGCGGTTGCCACCGCCCGCCTTCTCCCGCCCGAGCCGGAGGTCGAACGGACTAGGCACGTCCTCGTCGTCGCTGTACTCGCCGGGCTTGCCAATGTTGAGCAGCTTGCTGAAGTGGCCGCTGAGCTGCTCCCGCTTGCCCTCCTGCTTGAACAGCTCCGTCGTCGGCAGGTTGAAGCGCAGCTCGCTGACGGGCGCCGAGTTGGAGGTGCCCGAGGGCGCGAGCGGGTTGCTGTGGCCGCCGCCGGCGTGGGGGAGTATGTGGCGGCACTTGACGCTGCGGCCGGCGTTGCCCGTGCGGAATTCGCAGCGGCCGTCCCACGGCGAGACGAACACGTAGCCCCGGGGCCGCAGGCCGTGGCCCGGCTGGGTGATGATGGGGCCCGAGTCGCTGCCGTTGGACGACATGGAGCCCGTGGAGTGCGTGCTCAGCTGGCGCGAGTGGCGGTTTGACCGCGGGGGCGGGGGGCTGCCGCCGCTGTTGGCGCCGTATGAATCGTCGACGACGCTGCTCGACCGTGAGCGGGAGTTGAACTTTTCGCGGATGTTGGACGTCCAGGACTTTGCGTAGGCCATGACGACCTGCCTATTGAAACCGCCTTCGGAGGGGGCCTGTTGCATCTGCATCTGCTGCTGCAGCATCTGCTGTTGGGCGTGCCAGTTGAGGGCGTCCTCGGAGTTGGCGAAGGGCGGGGGCGCGACTGAGGAGGTGGAGGCGCGCGGCATGTCGAGGCTCTGGCGGAGGGGCATGTGGCGGAACTTTGCGTAGCCAGAGGACTCGAGGCGGATGCTGATGGGCGGCTGGGGGGCGTTGGCGCGGCGGCGGTCGTGGGCGGAGAGTCCGGCGGAGTCGAAGGAGAAGTACTCGTAGTCCTCGCCCGAATCCTCGAGCTGGTGTGAGGAGACGCGGCCAATGTTCCACTGGTTGCCGGTGCTCGGGTCGCGGCGGATGAGGGAGAGGGTGAAGGGCACGGCGGTGGTGTTGTGGAAGCGGTTCGGCGACGGGGAGCGGGAAAGCTGGCGGACGTGGTGCTGGTGAGGCGTGGATGTCGACGGGCGAGAGGTTGAGCGGTAGGATGCCTCCAGCGGCGTGCGAGACGGCGACCCCGACGGCGATGCACGGAAGGTGTCTGAAGGGTAGAGGACGTCGTGGTGATCCGGGGCCGGGGCCGGGGCCGGAGTCGGGGTCGGGATGGCTCGGGGGCCGACGGGTTTGCGGACCGGCGCCGGGGGCGAGTAGGACAGGGGCCGTGGAGGCAGATCCGGGCGGGTATCGGGGAAGTCATCGGGGCGGAACTGATCGTAGGCGGTGCCGTAGCCGCCGGCGGCGGGGTGGGATCCGGGGAGGGGGTAGGATCGGGCGGGCTCGGCGGGTGGCGAGGGGACTTTTGCGGTGGAGGGCAGGGGTTTGCGGCGGATCTGGTTGGCGCTGCGGGTGCTGTCGATGCTGGACCTGGGCGTGTCTGGGTTGCGAAGGTGTTGAGGCTGCTGCGAATGGCCGACCTCGTACGGACGGCTTCCCTCTCCGGGGAGCTCGAGGTGGATGTAGTAGAAGGAGTTTGCGACATCTTCGCTGGTGACGTTTTTAAGGTGTGGTTTTGACGTGGTGAGAATTACGTCTGGGCGGAGGTCAGATGCGATCGCGAGGTTTTTTTGCCTTTTGGTGCAAGTTTGGAGAAAAGGGACGTGTAAAATGGAAACATACCTCTGGTCCCTGGCACGCGTGAAATGTAGAGAGTTAATGGTTCCTGGCGCTCGCCGGCTGGGTTGTGAGGGTATTGCGGCGGGTTGGCGGCCAGGTAGTTTAGCGAGGCCAGAGACCTCGCCTCGATCTGGGTGGCCATTCTGAAGAGGGATGGATGAATTCTCCGCGGGGCCAGACGGGAGTGTGAGCAGGTTTTGTTCTCGAGTGAAGGAACAATGTGACGGAGTGCAGGTCGGGAGGATGGGCTGAGATGTGGTGGTGGTGGTGTGTGTGTGTGTAAGTGCGCGCGTACGTAAACAACCAAGGCGCTTGATCGTGTTGTATTGTATTGTATTGTATTGTCTAGCAGCGGCGGCGGCGGTGGTGGTGTTGGTGTTGGTGTGTGAGTGGTTGAAAAGGGTGGCTGAGCCAAGACGAGGAGGTGATGTGAGGCGGGAGCGTTCACAGCCCACGGTGCAGCCCACTCCAAATTATCTCTGCCCAAGGTCCTTCCTAACCACAAGGCACAAGGCTCACAGGGGAGTGGAGGTTAGGTACCTTACCTTCCAAGTGCCGCGAAACGGGGCCAGCGGGCGGTAGCGGCGGGGTGCTGAGGGGGGGAGAGACGGGTGGCCGGGGTGACCAGGTAGCCGGCGCTGTCACCGTCACAGGTCGCGAGACGATGCGTCCGAGGCGACGCAGGGCGACGGGAACCACGGACAGGAGGGATTGGATGAGGTCAGAGTCGATGTCCTCGGCGTTCGGAAGCAAGAAGAAACCAGGAAATTGGATGTGGTGCCTGGCTGTTGGTTTCTTGTGGTTGATGGTGTTGTTTGTTTGTTTCAATGGCAAAAACGAGTCGTCAGCCGGCTGGGGCTGTGCTGTCTGTTCCGGCGAAGCGAAGCAGCGAAACAACGACGAGCAGAGAGATCTCCGGGTTCTGCGAATACCCTTCGACCCGCTTCGTTGTGTTGATGCAAAGTGTCTACTTCTTCTGCCGTCTTCTCTTTTGGGACAGCAAATGTCCATACAGAAGCCTTGGACGGCCTTCGGGGACGGCGACGGCGTTGATGATAATTTAAAGGCGGGAGATGAGTGTGGGCGCCGCCTGATCTTGGCGTCAAATTGGATACATACCTTAAGCAGGTAGGTACGGATAGTAAGGTAATGAGAAGAGACGAATCGGCCTGTGACCCCCAGCCTGTTCCAATCTAACTCGGCTCTACTCTGTTCAACTCAACTCAAACAGAGGCACGGATCAGAGTCTAACTTGTCCTCGTCTTCGTCGCCATCGTTTTCTCGTGTCTGACTGTGCACCAGACTTTCTTCTTGAATGCTGAGGTTGAGAATAGGTTGCCGCCTGCATGAGGGGCCTACTATGGTATGAAGGAGGGGTAAGGCAGGGCCTGTGCTATTTTTCGCATCCTTTTCTCTGCTGCATCTGGTGGGTGACTGAGCGAAATGGGACTGAACCAGGGAATAGATAGGAGGGCAAGGAAAGGGAGGCACGGGAGGTGACTGATGGATGGATGGACGGGACGGGATGAGCCCGGGACGACTGGATGATGCAGCGACAGCGACGCACATGCGGCAAACAGCCCTGCCTGCATCGTACCATGTTGTGTGTTTGCGTGAGCTTAACTCGGACTCTATCAGCTTGATCCGCCCCTCTGCCTGGCTAGGCTGATGAGGCTGCGACCTTGCCGACTGGGCCTTGACTTGTCTCGTTGTCCCGCTCCAGACGCTGATTGAAGATGAATCGTCTCGGACTGCCCTTCGACTCCCCTGGTCTTCTATACGCTAATGCTCGAGACCCCTGGATATTGAAACAGACCCTGAAAGACCGGTCACGACGAGTCGACGACGTCCAAAGTGACTGGTATCATGTATGCACGCACGATCGCTAATACACACATGGCCCAGGGCAGGTGAGTCCAGACATGCTGATATGGGTCGACGACACGCACATGTCAACTGCGAAAAGGGACGAATATTGGATTTTGGCCGCAGCTGGTAAGGCCAGGAGACGCCGAGCGCTGAGGGGCTCGAGGCTCGAGCCAGGTGGAAAGGGAACAGGGATGAAGCATTTTCACCGGGGGCCGACCTGGACGAATAAGCGTATCCGCATGAAGATCAGCGTCGCCCCCGAGAACATCCACGGACCACCAGTCTCTTGCGACGGAGAGTTGGGGATAGATCATAGACTTGCAGCCTCATCCAAGATACACTACCTTACATAGAGTCAGTCGGGAAAACACCAAACCGGAAGCCACTCGTCTCCATCATCTCCTCGCCTTCGCTGCCAACTCAACCATTAACGCCGGCCATAGAAAGAGACCTCTGCAACAGAGCTCGACAGGCTCTTGGGCCCCTTCCACGTCAACATCAAGGGTCCAGTGGTCATCGTGGCGGCAAGTCCAACACGGCACAGGGGCACACCCGCCCGTGCCGTAATGCCCTGTGAGTCTGTGACGGTTACCCCAGGGACCCCGAAATACTTGCGGATGGTAACTCTTGGTGGGACATGTGTGATGCACTGATGAGCCATCCTTCATCACCAAGAGACAAGCGGCGGCTGAGCCACAACTTGCGCCTCGCACAGAAGAAGCTGACTTGGTTCGTACGAATACTCCTGAGGGGCGCCGCTTGCCCCGGAGTAAGACAGCAAGCCCGTTCAGCATGCCATGTCCTTGTCGGGGGCCAGCTGGCAGGTGCAAACTTCCAACCTAATTACATGCAGGCTTGGGTTCCGTGGCGGTGCCATGAGTGTGGCCACACCATAATTATTCTCAACCTGGGACTGCCGCCTTGCCGCTCTGCCTGGCTCGTCGTCCGCGCCAGCAGTCCTTCGCGTGCTTGCATCACCTGGGCGCGTCACGGCTGCCGACGACGTCGACGATGATGTGTCGACAATGTCGAGATTGGCGACGGTGATGTCACGCCTCCAACCTGAATGCACATCAATGGAGCAGTCTGGGGAACTAGTTTGAAACTAGTTTGTCTTTCTCTCCGTTCTATTTTCAAAAATGTCAAGCATCTACTATGCAGTGTGGCAGTATCTAGGATCTCCATCCCTTGCGAATCCCGGAATACTGCCATTTCACGCGACGAACATCCTCAGCACACGTACTCTGCGTGCTCTGTAGTGAACCTTACAAAGGCTGATCGACGTCAGCTATCTTTGGGGGTTCGTGATTTGGGAGGCTTGATGGCCGTGTGCCTAGACGGACGGCCCCGGCCCTGGGTGACTCTCGCCGACGACCAGTCGGACATTTTGTATTACCGGGCGATCGGCCGCGCACACGGAGACTTCTTCTGCACCCCATCCTACGGCCGCCTCGAGCCCTCCGCATTCTGGAATTCCCGACACCACGGCGCGGCGCCAAGTCCGGTCTGCACTCAAGCCGTGATTCCATCCGAAAGCTTGGCCGCTCGGAATGCCACACCACATCCCGGCGGAAATACCTGCTCGAATCGCACTGGGTCGCTTTCTTTTCCCCAAACGCGGGTGTCGGCCGGATTTCCGATTCCATCGCCTTGTTGCCCCTTTGTTTGACACAGATTATTTCCTTACGTCATCTCACCCGTAGTTCGGCAATATGCCCCCATCTACAGGGCCGGGCTAGTCCGTCGTTCCATTCCAGATTCAATTTGTCCCTCGCTCATCTGGGCTTATATTCAGGGGCCACCAATGGCGAACTGGAAACGAATTCATTACCCTCGACACGCAAAGTCAACACGATATCTCAATGCAAAAAGCAGAGTGTTTATTGTTCCTTTTACGGTTAAAGGATATTTGGACCACACGTACCACGCACTGCTCAGCGAGGGGCGTCAATCGGGTGTGATCCCGAGGGCTAGTCCCTGCTATCCCGGCAACTTCGCTACCACTGGTGGGAGAATATTACCCACGGCTAGGAGGCATCGTCATGTCGTGGTCCGGGCCACCTGCCGGCTTGGCAGATGGGTGTGGTGTTTTCCGGAAATCGTGGATGGGCCTCTGGCGACTTTTGACGCGCAGTTGCCACGGGATCCGGGAACAAGAGCGGGAGGGTCATGAAGATGACGGACGCAAAGTCCGACTTACGCTCCCAGACCTTGCTGGTCCTCCATCTGAAACTCGGAACTCGACTTCTTCTCTACACGAGTTCATCATCGTTTTCCCGCCTATCAAGATTCTGTTTCATTGTCCACTCTTGAACATGCGCAGAGTCCTGTCCCAACGATCCGGGAGCCATATCAGCCTCAAGTAATAATGCTCCGTTTGCTAGACTCGGCCGAGGGTGGACAGGCCTTGATTCGACTAGTGTTTCCAACAAACGAGACCACAACACCACTTGTGCCCCTCTTTTACGAGTAGTGACCAACAAGAATGATTCTTCCAGCGGAACTACCAGATCCCACCGGCAAATCTACCCCATGTTCTAGTTGCCAGGCCTTCTGACGTCCCCCTATCGTGGAATTTTTCTCCTTGGACCCTGGGCGAAGTTGACGAGCGCTCCATCGTGTTGCTCCCTTACAGCCTAGTAAACACCCAAATGGAGCATATCTCCGTCCTTGCAACGGCTGACGGGCCAGAACGTCTCCTTCGCTTATGAACAGTGTTACGTTGTATCCAGCTCCTCTCATTTCGCCTTTTTTACTAAGAAGCCGCCTGGGATCTTGTTGGTTCTAGAAGGCCAAGAACAAGATGTAGTGTATTCGTATGTAGTATAAAGAACTCTGGTTGTCGTTCCGTCTTCGTGGCTGTATCTTGTTCAGCAGCTCGTCACGTTCACTTCTCCGTCCATACCGTTCTCTTTCAAAACTTCACATTCGTTGCGCCAGTTCATTTCACACACAAACCAACCGCCGCCATCATGCAGCTTTCCACCCTTTTCATGGCCGTCCTCCCGGCCTCGGCCATGGCCTTCCCCGGCATCTTCCCCATCGAGGGCCCGACCAAGACTGGATTCGCCAAGCGCGACTCTTGGGGCGGCGCCGTCTCCCTCGGTCCCTCCAAGTCCACCATCGTCAAGGCCGTCACCACCCTGACGCCCGGCGCCGCTCCCCCGACGCAGGCCGGCGTCCTCTTCCTTTGGCCCGGCATGTCCAACGGCACCGGCGACCTCATCCAGACCACCCTCGAGTCCTGGCCCGACAACAGCTGGTGCGGTGCCACCAGCGGCCAGTGGTGCGTCCGCGCCTCCGTCTTCGGTTCGTTCGGCCAGATCGACAGCGAGACGTCCGCCCCCGTCAAGGGCGACCAGGCCATCAAGATTGACTACACCCTCCAGTCGGACCAGAACACCTGGCGCCAAACCGTCACGGACGTGTCCTCCGGCAAGGTCATCAGCTCGCTCGACCACAAGTCTGGCCCCTTCATGAGAGGTTACGGAACCGGCACCGAGTGCAACGACGGCTGCACCGGCACCATCGCTGAGCAGACCTACGCCAACACCGTCATCACCCTCTCCAACGCGGATACCTCCTTCGGCGAGACCATCGGCTCCAGCCAGGGCGCCGTCTACACCGGTCTTACCAGCAGCGAGGGCGGCAAGGTCTGGACCATTGCCTCCATCAAGGTTCCCGCCATGCAGTAAATACCCTCCTCTTCGATGAAGGCGGAATTGGTTTCATTGTATATATATATACGATAGTCTTTGATAGACTATGAAGACGGGGCCGTGTCTTCAGCTGTAATCAAGCCTTTTGCCCCCCAGCGCTGCGTCTGTGTTGCCGAGTGAAGATTGTTAACAAATGTTTTGTATGTGGAAGCGTCCTCCGACGAGTTCAGTGTGTCTTTCCGCTAAACTCATCAATGTCAACAAACCCCCTACGTCGTTGCTGACGGGTTAGGCGCGGGTATAATGTGATGGGTCTCGAGCCAGGTCATGACTTTGTCCGCTGCGAACCATAGCAAGCATGTTGCTTTTTCGTCTATGCGAGGGCAAGATATGTTACGAGAGCTTTGAAAGGTACAAATCGTCTGGAGCCGGAGGAAAAGACAAGAATTTGCTGAGAAGCGTGGATGTGTCCTTACCTGGAAAGGTGATGATTTGCAGACTCTCGAGATCATTCCCCTATCCATTACTAATTGATGATTTTCCCGACATGGTTAGAATCTAAGTAAAGCATCATTATAAGTGACTCAACCATGAGCATTTGGTGAAGAAACGATCCTCAAGCAGCTCGTCATCGGCCGACCTGCTGGCTTCAAGTTCCGGGCAATAATGTTGGTGTTTCGGTTAAGAGTTACGTCAGGCAGTACGTACCGAGATGAGTTTGCCAGTCTCCACACCCCGCGATTTCGGACGTA